>JADDOH010015832.1:0-18667 GCA_016648135.1 Agrypnia vestita | reverse complement strand
AATTGAAAATTGAAAAAATGGAAACTGGAACGTGTGTGAGTCGCCGATCAGCTCCATAGTCCGATGAAATAAGGTAGGCTAGTAGTCGGTGAAGGCTGGTTAAAATTGGAGGTGTGTACCGCTCGGAGGACAGACAATCAGTGGACATACGCAGTCATCCATCGGTATTCGAGGAGGATCTAAAATCTTCGATTACCCTAAAACCAACTGGAGCAAAGGATAGAGAACAGTGGGAGACGTATGGAGAGACCTTCAGCAGTTGATAGAAGACGGCTCATTATGCACAAATGTCTCCCTTCTGTCAGACTACACGTCGATCCTTAAATTTTTTAAACCTCGAAGAATAGAAATGAAAAGGAAATTAAACAGAGTGTTAGTTACCTTAGTAAAAACCACTACCAGATTTAAGGTCTACCGGTTTCGAGACGTACCCGTCTCTTCGTCAGGACCAACACTACACTACTATGTTCGCAACACTATCCAGCACAACCATAGTATTGTTAAACTTTCACCAATATTTATCACATGCGTGTTAATATTGTCAGAGACAAGCATGTAATAACCAGCCTACAGAACAATCAGGAATCTAACGAGAGAGAGTGTGAGAGGGGGCGGGTTCTAATGTGGGTGTTACCAAACGAAGAGATGAATACGTCTTGAAACCGGTAGACCTTAAATCTGGTAGTGGTTTTTACTAAGGTAACTAACGAATGTCTAACCACAAGGTTAATGCTTTAAATATTAATAATAATAAAAAAGAAATTCACCGTTGAATCGGTTGAATGAAAAAATGAAATGCAGTTCTCCAATTACAGCCCTTAAATCTACGGCTTGGGGGTTGAAGATGATGATGATAAAACAGCTTAATTAACATCCTTGGAAAGACTACTGAATATTCTTTAAACATTTACAAAAATTGGGTTAAAAGTTATACAAAAAATAAACAAATCACTTCTCGCAGCACAACCGCCAGTACAACGAAATGTAGAACTTATTATAACGCGGGGAAACGCAAAATGAATCAGCCGCAAGAACTGACAACTAAAGATATATCCGCAGATTACAGATCTGACAATGAGACAAACGTCATTCAGTGCAGATGCTGAGATTAAAAACCATCGGGAGGATTTCGACAGATGGGGATGGTAAAGTTAAAAATGGAATTGTATTAAATAAGTCTATGGTGTGAAAATTTCCATCGCATGATGCGCATGCATGGCATACTGAAATATCACCCCAACGCGCCTATAGAAGTATAACTTCGATATGAACTGACCGACAACTGTGAACCGGTGTCAACTGTTGCGGCATGTAATTTTGGCGCCGTTTAACGTCATTATTACGCGCGTATAATTTTAATGTCTTCCCATGCTTGAAAGAGCAATATGTTTTATTATACGATATATACCACTTGTACAGCTATTTATCGACTATAACAATTAAGCCAAACTGTTCCACATTTGTCTCGCGTTTAATGGATGGATTTTAGGTTATACACTATTTCGATAACCATATATTTTTAATTAGTGTAATATTTTAGGGAATAGGCATATAAAATGTTATAATAGACTGTGAAATGCACATCATTTGCCAATACAAGGCTATAAATTTTGAATAGATTCAAACCAAATGTAAAAATTCTTATCTTCATTGCGTTACGTTAAAATATACAGAAACACCAGTAGAAATTTGCATAGTTCCACTCTAGGGTTGTGAAAACAACATAGTCACCCCACTTTAACCCCCGTCTGGACCAAATATTGCATATATCGTTACAAATACACTCCTATCTCTCTGTATAAAATTTATAAACACTTTCATTAGGAATATTTGCAAATAAAAATTAAGATATTTTCAAAAACTCAGTTATATAGGTAAGTGATTGATTTTGATCCCACTTCTAATAGAAGGTATAGTTCTTTTCATATAAGCTTGCAATTGAGTTAGTGTGGGTACAGTGCGTAATAGGCACATTGTTTCGTTGTGTTAAGTTTACCTATACGAGAGGGGAGTAGCCCTAAACTTGACACAACGAAACAATGCGCGTATTACGCACTGAACCCACACTAACTCAATTGCAAGCTTATATGAAAAGGCCTATACATCTTAATATCAGCTCCTATAAACCACGTTTGCTGTTAGTCAACAACATTTAATTACGAAATTCAATCAATTCATTTTGGTTCCAGAAGATGAATTTTAATTATTTTTAAAGACACAGGTGTCTAATTTTTATCATTTAAGTAAATTATAAGTAATTTGCATCCGCATTCTTTAGGTGGCACGCGTCATAATATTAGGTCCTTACATATGAAATTGACGTTTAGTATGGGAGGAACATAAAGTCGATTTTTTTTTATTATAATATATTTATTTAATCAAAGTATGTACCATTGCTATCTATGCACTTTTGCCATCTCATAGGTAGTTCATCGATCCCTTTACTAAAAAAACCATTCGGAAGGGAATCAATAAAATCTTTGAAGGCGGTTTGGACTGCCCCATCGGAGTTGAATTTTTTCCTTTGCAAGAAGTTATCCAAATTTCGAAAAAAATGGTAATCTGGTGGGGCAAGGTCCGGAGAGTACGGTGGATGTCTTAGACATTCCAATTGAAGCTCCTCTAATTTGGTAGCCGTCTGTTGTGCAGTGTGTGGTCTAGCGTTATCATGAAGCAGCAGTGGCCTAGAGCGCTTAACCAGCCTCGGTTGTTTAGCAGCTAGCTTTTCCATCATGGTTTGCAGTTGCTGACAATAGACATCTGCCGTAATCGTCTGGCCAGATTTAAGAAAGCTGTAGTGAACGACACCAGCACTAGTCCACCAAACGCTCACAAGTAACTCGCGTTTGTTGAGTTGCTTCACTCAATTCGTGAGGTACCCACCTTTCAAGCTTTTTCACCTTACCAATTTGCTTCAAGTGGATTAAAACAGTTTTATCACTAACACCGCAGCCTGCAGCTAACTCGGATGTGGTTTGCGATGGATCCGCTTCCACAATAGCCTTCAATTCTTCATTATCAACTTTGGTCTCCGGCCGTCCACGGGGCTTGTTCTGCAGGTCGAAATTTCCAGAACGAAAACGTTGGAACCAAAAACGCACTGTGTTTTCTTTTGCGGCACCGTCGCCATACACATCATTAATCCTTCGAGCCGTTTCTGCAGCACTGGTGCCACGGTGGAACTCGTACTCGTAAATAACGCGATATTTCAAGTTTTTCATTTTGTAAACTGAGTCTCGCAAAGAAAAAAACAATTGAGGAAAAAACAAATGAATTATAATTTTCAAAACACAAATACATGAGTAAATAGCTGTAAAAATTTGGATTTGGAATTCCTAACCAAAGAGAAGATATTTGAGATCAAATTTGCCAGTACGGTAAAACGTCAATTTCATATGTAAGGACCTAATATTTAATTGAGAAGTTTCAAAAATAATGAATTTACGTATGAAATTATTAAGTAGGTACATTCAACAGGTAGAGATATTCGCGTCAATAACCATAAAATCAAACAACCTTATTCCAAATTTCATTTTATTTGAAAATTGTACAGAGTTGAGTTGAAGTTACCCCTCTTTAGGCCAGGCTACTAGGGCACAGGGGAAGTATGTATGTATGTCCCAATCTCTCGGATATATTCAAGACACATTTGTAATCAATTAAGGATTAATTATAGAAGTCCCACAGAGATGAAGCTATTTTATATATGGGAAAAGTGGATAGTACCTGTCTTATTTGAGTATTTCTGATTCTGTCCCTTCTGGTAACTCCTACTATTTCTCGTAGAAATCCCATCTCGGCGGCCTGTAGCCTTGAGCGGGTTCTTTTGGTCAAGATCCAGTGCTCGTGGCCGTAATATAACTTGTTATCTGCCAAATTCCCCTAACTCAAATGTCATAATATCCTGACCTTCTTAGCTACCGTATTGTATACGTAGAGAAATTATTTCAACTATAACGAAAGTCTGGCGGTTGCTGGCTCGTACTCTACTAGTTTATGTCTATATATTTTGGTAGTCCACAATCTCAACTGAATCTCCGAGATATAGACTGTGTCTCATTCCGTGAACCGGAAAATTAAGAATTCGCCAACCATCTGTTAGCGGTTGGTACATTCTTATCAGTGATGCAACGAATACGCATACGAATATTCGTATTCGCCGAATATCATCACGAATATTAAAAACAAACTATTTATAACTGAACGCAACGAAAAATACGGTTTGGCTGTGCACCGTGTATCTGAAGACACCTACGCATTCTATTACCGGGGACTCCCCTAACATTGAATGAATGGATTTGTTGAGTTCTCAAGTTGTCAACTGTCACTTGTTTCGCAGCTTAACGTGAGTTCTTCATCTAGTTTCGTTGGGTTATTAATAAGGTTAGGTGCTCATTTCATGTAGTTTTTGTTTTGTAATGCGTATCGTTCGTTCCATTTTATTTCCGTTGCGTGTATAAGTGTTAACTCTTATAAAATCATTACAAATTAAATCTAATTATACGGCAAAAAACTAGCCCAGAAGTATTTTTCATTAAAGCCGTCTACTGTCGCCTCAGAAATATTATTTTCGACAGCTGAGAATCTACAAACGGATAAAAGAAATCGCCTAACGCCTGAGAAGTTACAAATGTTGTGCTTTTTGAACAAAAATTTGCCGGTGATAAATTTTAATTATTAAACCTCTTAGTAAAAAAAAGTAACCCATAAAATCCAAGTTTTTATTATACTCCCTTTCTTTGTAAAATATAACAACAATTAAAGACGAATACTTGCAGTAATTTAATATATTTCTAAAATGTCAGATGTTTTGAGCTTTGATACGACACTTCATGCTTTGAAGATTAAATTCTAAAAACATCTGTCAGTCAATTTAGATTTTCGACATTCGTAGTGAGGTACCTATTATGTATACCGACGGAGTAATTCAAATTTAGAAAATATCCCGCTACGTTATCGGGCCGCCGTTGCTAATCAAACTTTTCCAATGATTCCAAAATGAATGATTTGAAAAAACCAATAATATTTCTGAAAATCCGAAATTATACTATAATTATTAATTTTTTAAACGAAAATTTGATAGATCTTCATGATCGTCGCCACAATTTTGCCAAGTTTCAGCTCGATTGGATCACGGGAAAAGTGTCAAAAATCGATCCAAAGTTTTTTCGACGGCAAGCCGGCAAGCAAGCAAGCAGACGCCACGAGTTAATATAAAGGGAGTAAAAAATAACAGTGGTGTATTATTTATTACCTTGTTGAATTATTCGTATTCGTATTCGTGACAGTGGTATTCGTTGCATCACTAATTCTTATGTTTGCAGAAAAAACCTTCAACTATAATAGCGTCTAATTAATTTGTAATTAGTAAAGTGGGCAGGGTTGGGTCAGGCCGCAGACGGCCGACACCGTTAATTTAGTTATTAAATATCAAGTGAGGCGACTGTGTTACGATGGTAAACACTTCTAGTATTATCGACCCTACTCTTCCATCGCCAAGGCGGATCAGCCGAGCCAAATAACCCAGGAACGCTACCGCAAATATGTGCGACATCAAAGTACGCGATTCTCCTTGTGGCAATGTCCTTCACTGACGCTACCAGATGGCGCAAATAATATAAAAAGGAAAAGCAAAAAAATTATAATTCTCCCTATACCAATGTCCGTCAAAAATCATAACTCTCTGTGTAACAATGTCCGCCACTAACGCGACAAAATTGCGCAAATAATGATGAGGTATAAAAATCAGGAGCAAAAATTCACAATTTTCATTGCAACAATGTCCCGACGTCACCAAAGCTACCAAATGGCGCAAACAATGATGAGGTATAAAAAAGCAAGGGCAAAAAAATCATAATTCTCATTGTAACAATGTCCGTCACTACACTGTACAACTCTACCACAAGGCGCTGTTTACACGCTAACACAAACGTACTACGATTTTTCGTTAATTTTTAATTGGCACTTTGCGTAAAACTGAAGCGAATTTAAATATCATCGAATAAGAGAAAATTTAAAAAAAAAATTAATACCATGTATTTTATAAAAAATAAATAAAAATAATTTTGTAGATGTAAGCTGAAATTTAAATATAAATCCGTTATTTTTGACGGGAAATTTTTATAGCTAGCAAAATTTATATCTAATCCTAGAAATGCCGTGCATCGAAATGACTAGCAGAAAACCAATTATGTAAAGGGAATCCAACCAAAAATAATTATGTTTGAATTCGGTCCGACGTAAAATATACAGGTACATAAGATATGATAAAAAATACCAATTGTAGTAACGGAAAAACAGTTCTTATTTCGGAGAGGTTTGCTGTCGATTTTCAGATGTTGATTGTTTTGTGGTAACAAATAATTAATTTTAATTAATAAAATTAATTCAGAATATTTTGTGTTTGCCCAAATTTTTCGTAATCGATGTATGTTATTGCAATTATAGTTCAACGTTTTGAATAAGTAAGAAATTTTGAAAAAATATGCAAATTTTTATGTTGCACAACTCCACAACTATTGATATTAAGTCATGGCTGCTTGAAAATCAAGGCAGAAATATAGTCCTGCTAGGTTATTAATGTTTTCCAAATAACCCTGTAGGTATATTTAGTATTTTAACTAACTAACTAACTAACTAACTAACCAACCATCACGCCGTTTCCCCGCAGGGGTAGGCAGAGAGGATTGAACGCCACACTCTTCTATCCTGGCACACCACTTTTGCTTCGGCCACATTCATACATCTTCTCTTACACGTTCTACGGTTGTTGCGGCTTTTACAGTACCTGATCGTGCCAGGTCTTTCGCGGACGCCCTCTATTCCCTTTGCCTTCAACACTCGCCTCATATATATTTTCTTAACCATCCTTTCCTCGTTCATACGTTCCACATGACCAAACCATCTCGGCACTCCTTTCTTTATTCCATCTACCACACTGCAGCCAGCACTGCATTCACTTCTAATTTGTTCATTCCTTACTCTATCGACCAAAGATTTTCCGCACAAGCGTCTTAGTGACCGAATTCAGTCTACTTTCATTCCTCTTTTGCCAATTCCAGGCTTCACTTCATATTTTACATCTTCATAATTTAAGATAAATTACCGGTATAATATTCGTACTTTACCAATTTACCGGTAAAATCATTCTCGGTAATTTTGACGCCCTAGGCACACACACACACGCACACACATACACACAGCACACGTAATCGGAAGACACCCCAGTATGTAAGCGCAGAACAACATATGTGCGAAAGGGGTTAATAACTTTACTTGCTCTCGCATGAACACGCTAAATAAGACAACGGGAAATTGGAACATCCGCCTTCTAGCTGGAAACAGATGCTTCTACGTCTGTATTCTATGACTGCCGCGATCGAAGATGCCGAGTTGAAGAAGCAAACGGCTAATTTACAAAACAATAATAAGACCAGAGGCCATTTAAACTGTACAACGTGACCCGGCTCAAAAAGAAAGCGAAATGTTAAGAAATGTCTGTGGACCTACGCTAAAAAAGGAAACACCTACACAGAATGAAAAGGAATCAAGAGCAATTCAATTTGAGTGAGCAAGAAAGCTTCAGAAGACAAAGTATAGTATGAAAAGAAGTAAGCCGGGACAAAGCATAGTAAGAAAAGAAGTATGCCGAGAAGAGCGTAGTATAAAAACAGCTATGCTGGAACAAAGTTTAGTATGACAAGAATATGCTGGGATAAAATTTAGTATGACAAGATGTATGCTGACACAAAGTTTAGAATGATAAGAAGTATGCTGAGACAAAGTTTAGTATTACAAGAAGTGTGCTGAAGCAAAGTTTAGTATTGCAAGAAGTATACTGAGGCAAAGTTTAGAATGAAAAGAAGTATACTGAGGCAAAGTTTAGAATGAAAAGAAGTATGCTGAGACAATGTTTAGTATGACAAGATGTATGCTGGGACAAAGTTTAGTATGACAAGAAGTATGCTGAGACAAAGTTTAGTATGACAAGAAGTATGTTGAGACAAAGTTTATAATGACAAGAAGTATGCTGGGATAAAGTTTAGTATGACAAGAAGTAGCTGAGACAAAGTTTAGTGTGACAAGATGTATGCTGAGACACAGTATGAAGAGAAGACTGTTGGGACTAACCATAGTATTGTTACGGGTTCGCTATAGTAGAATCCGAATGCAATGGCAAAAAATTAGCTTTTATAAGTAAACAAAGTCACTGGACACAAACTTTAGCTGGATCACAATTCTGTAATTCTCACCCATTTAGTGCTCGATAAAAAGTTCTACTCGTTTCCGGTAATGATTTTCATGCTATCCACCATGTTTCAAAGGCTGGTTTTATATTTTTTGGTAAGATCGTACGATACTTTAGTAATAGAGAATATCTTTCGTCAGTTATTGCGTGTGTCAAGAATAAAAAAATGTGTTGTTATTCATAACTAGCTATAACCCGTTAAAAATGGCGTACTTTTATTATATATTTTGGCCGCCAGCTAAGGCTGTGAGAATAGCGCTGTCTAGAATAGCGTAGCGCATTGATGACGTCAGTGACGGATATTAATAAATGGAGAAATATTTTTTTGCTTCTTATATCTACTTCATTATCAGAATATTATACCTCATTAGGTACCATCATCTGGTAGCCTTGGTGACGGACATTGTTACGTAGAGAACTATACTTTTTTGGACCTCATTTCATAAACATCATTATATATTTTGATTAATGATAAATACCGATCACATGTGCCGTACAGTAATTAATGGAAGTAGTTATCAGTTTTAATTTTCATTAAGCTGAAATATTTAAAAATAATCTAATTCAAAATATTTCATTTAAAAAATCAGATCAATGTTTTAAATTTATTTAACAACAATTTTGTAATCATCAAACATAATATTAATTCCGTCTATCTGTCTGTCTGTCACCGTAACTTCGTGCAACGTCCGTAATTTCATTCGAATTCACGACAAAAAAAAACGAATTAAACGGCCGGGGATGGGGCTTGAACCCAGGGCTAGTAAACCCGAACCTGTCGCCTCGTGTACGTTGCTACGGCCGCCTGTCCATGGAACGCCAAAAGGATGCTATAAATATATACTACGCGAACCAACTTTCCGTCATTTTTGACGGGTTGCAGCTAGTATTGATTTTAAAAACGGAATGGGATTATAATTATAATTATTGGGAATTAAGAAAATGTCAAAATAGATTTCCTCACAGTAAACACAACTCTGTATAGTTTGTCTACAATAGCTTTGTTTCTTTCCGACCGTTTTGATTCAAAGCCAAGCATCTTTAAAACAGTTCCACCAGATTATAACGTAGATTAATTTCACGCTCTCTAATTGGACACGGGGAAATTATAATTATTAAATAAAATACTCGTAACATATAGTAAAAATACTTGAATTACGCACACAAAAAGATAAGACCGATATTCGGTTGAAATTTGAAATGTTATTATAATTTGCGGTCTTGTTGATTTCTTGCCAACAAGTTGCAATCGCGGCAGGTTTTCGGTAATCATTGTATTATTAAAGTCTATTTTTAATGCTGGTCACTTGATAAGTGTAATTTGCGGCGAAATTAATGTAAGCAAACGAAAGTGTGGTGATTTTAGGCTGGCCACCCTGACCAGAAGGGGAAGGACGATCGGCATATAAGGATGTGCGCGCACGGGCGCGCTCTCTTCTTCTTTCCGTCTACGATAGTATAAGGCCACGGTAGCTAGTTTCGGCCCGCAAGACACATTTCTATCATAAAACAGAACAATTTTTATTACCGCCTGTTCTTTCACTAAACAAACCCGCATTCCCGCTGGCAGAATACAAAGTTTATGCGGTTTCAGAAATGATTTAGAGCTATGAGTACAGAAAGCATTTGAAGCAGAGCCTATCAGCTAGGGCATCCAAATACCCGGCCTAATTCATTACCCGGTTCTACGGGTATTTTTCTAGGAAAAACCCGGTTCGGTTCCGGGTAATTTTTGTAAGCTATTAAATAAACTACTTTTGTAAGCCGTTGAGAGTCCAATTTTTATTATATTTGAATCTTTGATCAAATATAACGTGATGTATTTAATTTTACTTTACGTAGACAATAAAGAATTATACAGATTTTCCAAAACTGGAGTTTTACCAGTGGATTTTAAATTTTTTAAATGTATTTTTAAATTGGTTTCATCGAGATTTCATCTATGTATTCGCTTATCTCGAAATCTATAGACCGCCAAGTGCTGTCCCTTTTTTTTGTCGTTCAAAGACATTAGTCGTTTAAGAACGCCGATTCGGCTCTTCAATTTAATTTGAAATAATTGAAAAAAATATTTAAATGAAATAAACCGGATATCCGTCGAAAATTACCCGGTTTTCGGTTCCATGAAAAGCATGGCGGGTTACCCGGGTACCCGATTTCGGTTCTACCCGGTTCGAATGCCCTACTATCAGCCTAAGGAGTATTGGAAGATGTTCATGTGGAGTCATAAATCTCACAGCGTATTGGAATAACGCTGATTAGAATTCCAACTGCTTTAGATGTTATTTTGTCAATATTTTTGGTGTGGTATCGACACTTATCGGATCGTAAAGTCTCCCAAAGGAGTCCAAATACCAGCACAACAATATTGCCCAAATGTGTGGATGAACAAAGAAGCAGATTTAGATTCAGAAGAAGAAAAAAGTAACCCATAAAAACCAAGTTTTTATTATACTCCCTCTCTTTGTAAAATATAACAACAATTAAAGACGAATTAAAACATATAAAAAAACACTAAACTTACAGGAATATCATATATTTCTAAAATGTCAGATGTTTTGAGCTGTGATAAGACACTTCATGCTTTGAAGATTAAATTCTAAAAACATTTGTCTGTCAATTTAATCAAGATTTTGATATATTTGTGAATTTTGCTGTCATCTGTGAACCAATTGTCATAAATTTTAGAAATTCGTAGTGAAGTACCTATTACATATACTGACGGAGTAATTCAAATTTTAAATATTTCGTGACTCGTCAGGCCGCTGTTGGTGGTAATCAAACATTTGTATGGTTTCAATTTTAAAAAATCAATTAAATTTTCTAAAAATCCAAAATTATTTTTTAATTATTATTTTTTTTAACGAAAATTTGATAGACCTTCTTGATCGTCGCCACGAGTCTGCTTGCAAAGTTTCAGCTCGATTGGATCACGGAAAATGGGTTAAAAATCGATCCAAAATCTTTTCGTCAAGGAAACAAGCAAGCAGACGCCACGAGTTACTCGTAAAAGAAAGGAAGTAAGACATTGAGATTAGAAATAAACTTAAATGTGTTGTCGAGAAGAACGTTGCTTTTAACAAAATAGAGTTTTGGTATAATTATATATAAATATGGCACTTGTCTAAAACCACTTGTGAGTTTATGACTACACGACTAGTTTCGACAACTACAATTGTTATCATCAACAGGTGATTATATAAACTAAAATATAAGAGTAAAATTAATTGTCTAAGGTACTGATAGAGGTGGGTGGAGTTATGTTTGGGGGGAGGGGGTTACTTGGGGGTGGGGTTTGAGTTAACGGGAACAAAGTGAGGAGCGGTGAAGAATTTTGAAATATTATGTTATTCATTAGATTTTTAATAGAATTTAAATTTTGTTGTATTTCTAAATTTTCGAGATTGTTAATTATTTGGCCTTTATATTTAACAGAGTGTAATAGTTTTAGTGTATGGGAATTGAAAGAGTGATTAGTGCTAATGATGTGGTTAGCAAATTTTGAAAAATAATTACTAACAAGACCGCGACGATGTTCTTTTATTCTTATTTTAAGATTTCTCGCGGTTTGACCGATGTATTTCATATTGCAGTCACCACATGTGATTTCATATACTCCTTTTTTTAAAGTTTACTTTTGAATTTGAGTTATCCAAAATTTTTCCTAAATTGTTGTTGGTGAGTTTCTTGACTGCGCGTACCAGAGAATCTAAGAAATGATAAGGTAAGGATAAGAAAAATATCGTGGTCGAAATATTTAGAACTTATATGATAACATATAGAAATATATATAACCATCTAATTAGAGTTAGGTAATTTTTGGGTTGATGAATAAAAAAGCGCTGTTTTACTATTGAAAGTGAAAACTTAATATAATCAACGATACGACTGATTTAATGAGTAACGTATTCACAATTATTATTAAAATCAGGTATCATTTTTTCACATTTATATTACTATTTACTAATTATCATTCTTCCAAGAATTTTTGGGGTTTTGTCGAGAAAAAAGTATTATCATTTCGGGTTTTTCCATTCAATGAATTCCTCAGTGGCCGGAACAGGTGGAAATTTGTCGGATCAAGATTCGGAGAATAAGTAGGGTGCGGAAAAACCAACATTCATTGGCGGGTTAGAATCAAATATTGCAAGGCGAAGAAGCGCTTTTAAATTGTCCGTTATGGGGTTTGAATTTAGAGCTTTGATGTATACCAAACAAGTACTACTTTATAAACGTCGAACAAACAATTACCCGCTATGGTTGAAGCAGGTAGACGCCATAGAGAAAGTGTTTTTCAGAAGAATTAACAAGCCCTTTACTTATAACGGTACTTATTTCTAAGAATCCAACCAAAATTAACAAACAAAAATCAAATCAAACCTAAAGACACCTAGGGCAGGTTGAAACATAGATTTTTGCCTTTTCCACCAATCAAACAACCCGTTTTCGTACCACTTTAAACGAACCATTACTATAAATCAAGTTGATATAACCGGTCCTTAGTAAGAAGATATATATCTATGTAGTACGTCGTCTACCTTTAAAAACTAATTCCTTTTCACAGTTTGTGTAATCTAAAAATGATTTCCATCAATATACCTAACTTACTAACTAACTGACCATCACGCCGTTTCCCCGCAGCGGTAGGCAGAGAGGACAGAATGCCATATTCTTCTATCTTGGCACACGATTTTTGCTTCGGCTACATTCACACATCTTCTCGTGCAAGCCCTACGGTTGTTGAGGCATTTAACAGGGCTTTCCTTCAATATTTTTAGTATTTGATCATGCCAGGCCTTTCGCGGACGCCCTCAATTCCTGTATCCTTCGACATTCGCCCCGTATATTTTCATAACCATCCTTTCCTCGCTCATACGTCTACATGACCACACCATGTCACCGCTCCTTTCTTTATTCTGTCTACCACACTACAGCCAGCATTACATACACTTCTAATTTGTTCATTCCTCACTCTATCAGTATACCTACTTATATAATAATTTAAATGTTTGATAAAATAAAAACACTTTTTAAATTTTAGAACACAGTTTTGCAACATTTAAAAAAATGAACGAATCAATTTGAAAGATATATATACTCCTACATACAAAGATATATTTTTCTAATTAATTTAATGATGCATAAATGCCTTCATTTTCTATGATATATCGAAATGCCATTCCTATGATTAAATATTATAACTTGTCTGTCGTATTTACTACGCATAACAAATGCTTATAGAATACTCTGAGTCATATTAAAATAAGTGCAAATTGTTTTTCTATAAAATTATTAGTTCAGGATTCTTTTAAATAAATTTTGAAATTACAACACGCAGATAAAAGGGGTGTGCTTTAAAAATAATTTTAATAAAGTGCGTAAAAATGGTCATAAGTTTGATAAAGTATGTTAAAGTAAATTTTTAAATTCAGTGGAAAATTTTTAAGATTGTTTTGCTGTTAACTTTTCCCAAAACAAAATAAATAAATAAATAAACACACAAATACACACACTCAAACAAACTCACTATTGGACATGTTTTTTCTTATTTTTTATCGATTGTATATATGTGTTTTCTTGTAATTGGCCCAAAACTCTGTACATCAATTATTGTTTTTTTTCAAGAATGATTAATTATATGGCTGTAAGAAAACCAATAAATGAAAATAAAATAAAAAAATAAAATAAAAATAAAGAAAACAAATATTGAATGAATATATGTAAATTTTTTGCATCACGTAAACTGTACGATAAATGGGGATAAAATAAATGTCGTCAGAATTATTAAAATCATTTGTTAACTTAGTGTAGGATTTTCTCATTGTTAGGTTTGTTATGAAGTCTTAAATAAGTCTTTTGAGCGGGAATTACGAACTAAGCGGAGAAATTATATATTTTTTATATAGATTAATTAGTACAATATTTCAGATAATAGCTAAGTCAAGGAAACACTGAAATAAGATTGTGGAATATATATTTTAATGTATATTTATGTTTAGATCTCTTGTGAACAATATTTCACCTCTAGAAACGAATTAATTCAAATGAACTGTACCGATATAAAGATTTTTAAAATATAATAATATAAAACATGCACTTTTTTTATTATTTAAAAAAATAAAGCATTACTCAATTTATTAAAAATTGTAGATTGAATTCTAATTTAACCGTCTTAACGATTTCGTGCACATTAATAAAAAATATTATTATTTATTTTAAACATAAAAATATACTAAATTATTTTTTTACAAGTAGTAAAGTAGCAGTTGTTTAAATAATATTTTTACAAAAATTCAATGATTAACTCATGTGTGACTTTTCAAGTGAATAAGTTAAAAAATGTATTTCTGTAATTTACAATATTAATGTAGCTTTCAGAAAAAAATGACAATTTCAAATATCACCATTAAAAATTTGTTGAACATTTTTTATAAGTAAACATATTAAAATTAAATATTCATCTGACAGAATATATTGAAACCTGTATAATAATCACTATTAATATAATATAATAATCTCTAATATTATATTAAGAATTAAATTAAAATTTTTACTTCCGTTTCGCATGATTCAATATAATTGTAACTCTGTTTTGGTAAATATTTAAATATTGGAATTTTTATCTTTTATTTCATCGAGGTGATTTTTTTTTGTTGCTACCAACTTTATCCCTCACATAATATATACTATGTACTTAGTCGTAAAGGTGTGTATATAAATAAATAAATTGCGATAGGAATATTACGATATATATGTTTTACGTAGTATTTTTTTAATGTATGTTTACTTACAATGTATTAATATAATTTATTTATAAGTTAGATAACATTCTTAGTAGCAAATTATTAAATTCTGTTATTTTTAACAATATTTTAATACAAAAAATAAGTTAAACTTGTTTCTAGGGAATAAAATTATTTAAATTTAACATAATATATTTTTTTTTATTCACGCTTGCCTTTTGAACAAATAAACGACATTTTCATACCTGATTTGATATCCTGAAGACAGATTGTTGAAGACAACACCGGAGGTCTGACACTCTTGATTAAAAACTGGCTAAACAAAGCTCACTAGCGACACGACGCGACCGCGGCCAAAGGTGCGAATTAACTGAATTTGGCGGGAAGTAACCGACGCTTTTATACCGGACGAGGGGCGGCGGACCTCCGACCCACGCGGTTTGAATTTGGATTCATGAAATAATCGTTCCATTCCGAATTTGAATATTATCATTTGAATTGATTCTTTTTTAAGTCGCAGCTTAGAACTGGAGGGATAAAGTGGACCGTGCGTGGTTGGGCTGCGTAGGTACTTAACCTAACTACTAGTGTGTGCGTAATTTTTTATTTATGTCTCAATGTACTTCTACTGTAGCTGCACGCGGCGAAGGGATAGGCAGAGAACTCATTATTAATTGTCTGCATCGGAATGAAGTGTCAATTTTCTTTGAAATACATACATAAGTACATATCTATCTTACTATTAGGTAGAAGCAAAATTATCCATCGTTAATTTATTTATTTGATGTTTAATTAACAATTGTCATAGTACAGGATGTATCGTAATTAGTAACAAAAATTTCGTTCAATTATGAATAGAAAAAAATCTTTACATTTGGGTGAAATA
Source organism: Agrypnia vestita (assembly GCA_016648135.1). NCBI lineage: Eukaryota > Metazoa > Arthropoda > Insecta > Trichoptera > Phryganeidae > Agrypnia > Agrypnia vestita. The sequence goes on along the minus strand of JADDOH010015832.1, from coordinate 2,790 downwards.
TCGTCAGTTAAGGAGATAAGCGACATGAAAGTTTGCATTTTTTTCAATATTTCTGACTTAAAATTTTGTATTCCGCAAAGTCACTAGACGCGTATTTAATCGGAGACCTGTACTTATATTCTTACTAAATGCTTCTAGAATATTTCACAAACAATATTATCTAATTAGTGATTCGCGCAAATTATCACGTATGTCTCTCACATATTGATGCACGTTATTTAAAAGGCTCAGGTTCGCATTAGAAAACTTCTCGCCCGCCGGTAAATCCTTGATTTACTATGCTGGAATACGTGCGCTGGCCACACCACCGTACGTCTCGCTTTTCTGTGAATTTCTATGGCCTACGTTGTCAGATATTAGCATTCAAATATCGAGCATTGGTTTATCTCGACGTGCGACTTGGGAGTGTCTTCGTAAATTATATATAACTTCGTAAAAACTTGTGTTACGGACACACAATTTGGTGAGAACTCTTTTTTTGAGTTATATTTTGTTTTTTTATATATTTGGTTTAATGAATATTTAAAGGAATATTGATTTATAAGAGTAGATAAACTTTCCCCATGATTTTGTCAAACTGGGGGAAATTTTGCATCCAGTGGTACCTTTTTAAAGTTCTAATTGTATTTAACAATAAATTGTTTTTTTTTTACCCATCACTAGCAGTTGGTAATTTAACATATCTCATCCGGCACTGTTTGATTTGATATTATTTGATATTTGATATTATGATAATATATGTTCTTCTTACTCTCTTTATATTAACTCGTGGCGTCTGCTTGCTCGCTTGGCGGCTTGGCGTAGAAAAAACTTTGGATCGATTTTTAACCCTTTTCCCGTGATCCAATCGAGCTGAAACTTTGCGAGCAGACTCGCGGCGACGATCAAGAAGATCTATCAAATTTTCGTTAAAAAAATTAATAATTATAGTATAATTTTGAATTTTTCAAATTTTTAATGTGTTTTTCATACAAGTTGTATGGATATTTCAACGCATATGGTAGACGCGAAACACGAAAATGAGAATGCGAATATTGTAAAAACCTGGTTTTTGTGGAATACTTTTTTTAAGGTGGCCATTTTGTGTGTTTATTACGTTTATTATGTTTACTATGCACTTACTCTGAAGACGGGGTAAGTGCACATACTGTGAATTTAATTAGGAAAATACATAAAAAAACGATTGGAAAGCATATTTTCGTTTATATAAACGAAATCTCCTTAAGAAATAAGTAGTTTATACAGGGTTATTTGTAAAACATTAATAACCTCGCAGGACTATATTCCTGCCTTGATTACGAGTCGAAAATGTTCAAGCTATTATGACCTAATATCAATATTTAAGGAGATATGCGACATCAAAGTTTGTATTTTTTTTTTCAATATTTACGACTTATTTTTTGTAAAACGTTGGACTATCATTACAGTAACTCATATCGATTACAAAAAATTCATTCGTTTCAATACAAGTTAAATAAAATGATAAAAACCTTAAAAAATTCCAATTGGAATGTTTTCCAATTGCAATTCGAAGGTTTTTATTTGACTTGTATTAAAGATAATGAATTTTTCGTATTCAATATGAGTTACTGTAATGATAGTCCAACGTTTTACAAAAAATAAGTCAGAAATATTGAAAAAAAAATGCAAACTTTGATGTCGCATATCTCCTTAACTATTGATATTAGGTCATAATAGCTGGAACATTTTCGACTCGTAATCAAGGCAGGAATATAGTCCTGCGAGGTTATTAATGTTTTACAAATAACCCTGTATATTGCTCGTAAAAATTTGAAACCGATTTGATGATCTGGTGAGCTGTACGATAACTTTGAATTTCATCAGCAAAACTGTTTGTGCATATTTTTATCAACTGAGACAGATTAAAAGTATTCGCAGACATCTTCCCTCTGAGGCAGCCCGTCTACTCATTAATGCATTTGTTGTATCACGTGTGGACTACTGCAATGGTATCTACGCTGGCCTGCCGATGTTTCAGCTCAATAGACTACAATCTGTTCTAAACGCTGCAGCACGGATCATATATGGAACGTCAAAATTCTCGCACATAACATCCCTTCTGCGAGAATTGCACTGGCTTCGTTTTCTTGAAAGAGTAGAGTTCAAACTGTGTTGGTTGATGTACAAGGCAACTCATAACATGGCGCCTCTGTATCTTCAGGAGCTCTGTATTCCAGACAACATGAATGGAAGACGTCAAACTCTCACACCAGCGTCTACTTCAGCGGTAGGAAGGGTTGTGGAACCAGCAAGTCAGTTCCAGAAAACTAGGTTCAGCGAACGGGCATTTGCGGTGGCGGGCCCCAAAGCGTGGAACTCTGCCCTCTCTGATAAGAAACACGGATTCAGAGACTTTATTTAAGAAAAGACTTAAAACGCACTTGTTTACAAAATCTTTCCCAGAACATTTTTAATATTCGTTGTCTTTTACTATTTTATGTTTTGAGCTGTTTTTCTTTCTCGTTTCTTTTTCATTTTGTTATTTTATGCTTTTATCTATGTTAAAGCTAAATTTGGAACAATCGTTTAAATGATGTTCTATCTGTCATTGTCAAATTGACTTATCTATGATTATGTCCTATTTGTGTTATCCTTTAATTGAGGGAGACATTTAACTATTTTTTTGTATTTCATCTTATCAAGCAATCGCCTACCTGTTGGATGACCGAATTAAATTTAAAAAAAAGAGTTTTTTGTGTGTAAAGCGCCCTTGAGGTGACATTTTCACAAAAATGGCATTATATAAATAATCCAATATTATTATAATTC
>JADDOH010015831.1:0-22292 GCA_016648135.1 Agrypnia vestita | reverse complement strand
TTACATATGAAATTGGCGTTTTGCCGTACTGGCAAATTTGATCTCAAATATCTTCTCTTTGGTTAGGAATTCCAAATTCAAATTTATACAGCTATTTACTCATGTATTTGTGTTTTGAAAATTATAATTCATTTGTTTTTTCCTCAATTGTTTTTTTCTTTGCGTCACTCAGTTGACAAAATGAAAAACTTGAAATATCGCGTTATTTACGAGTACGAGTTCCACCGTGGCACCAGTGCTGCAGAAACGGCTCGAAGGATTAATGATGTGTATGGCGACGGTGCCGCAAAAGAAAACACAGTGCGTTTTTGGTTCCAACGTTTTCGTTCGGGAAATTTCGACCTGCAGAACAAGCCCCGTGGACGGCCGGAGACCAAAGTTGATAATGAAGAATTGAAGGCTATTGTGGAAGCGGATCCATCGCAAACCACATCCGAGTTAGCTGCAGGCTGCGGTGTTAGTGATAAAACTGTTTTAATCCACTTGAAACAAATTGGTAAGGTGAAAAAGCTTGAAAGGTGGGTACCTCACGAATTGAGTGAAGCAAATCAACAAACGCGCGTTGACTGCTGCGTTGCATTACTCAACCGGCATAATAATGAAGGGATTTTAAATCGAATCATTACCTGTGTTGAAAAGTGGATCCTGTACGATAATCGGAAGCGCTCATCGCAATGGCTGAACCCTGCCGAACCAGCCAAACCATGCCCCAAGCGAAACTTGACTCCAAAAAAGTTACTTGTGAGCGTTTGGTGGACTAGTGCTGGTGTCGTTCACTACAGCTTTCTTAAATCTGGCCAGACGATTACGGCAGATGTCTATTGTCAGCAACTGCAAACCATGATGGAAAAGCTAGCTGCTAAACAACCGAGGCTGGTTAATCGCTCTAGGCCACTGCTGCTTCATGATAACGCTAGACCACACACTGCACAACAGACGGCTACCAAATTAGAGGAGCTTCAATTGGAATGTCTAAGACATCCACCGTACTCTCCGGACCTGGCCCCAACAGATTACCATTTTTTTCGAAATTTGGATAACTTCTTGCAAAGGAAAAAATTCAACTCCGATGCGGCAGTCCAAACCGCCTTCAAAGATTTTATTGATTCCCGTCCGAATGGTTTTTTTAGTAAAGGGATCGATGAACTACCTATGAGATGGCAAAAGTGTATAGATAGCAATGGCACATACTTTGATTAAATAAATATATTATAATAAAAAAAAATCGGCTTCATGTTCCTCCCATACTAAACGTCAATTTCATATGTAAAGACCTAATATTTAAAAATAATTGTTCAAATAATTTAGAAAAACAAAATATATTATTTATTTTGATATTTTGACATTTATAAAATACCGTGATGATGGAAAGGGTTTTCCGAAACATGTAGGTGTAATTAATTACTAAAACATCAGTAGATATACACAAAAAATAATATCTATTTTTAAAATGTTTTTACATTGTACTTTGGTGTCACACTAGGACCTTCTTTGAGAGTTATTAACGAACTGTTGATAATACCAGTACACATATTATAAAATAATATAAAATTAGGTAGGGTGAATTGGGATAAATGTAGCATAGAAAACGAGTAGATGAAATTCAAAGTGATCGTAAGCTCACCAGATTATCACATCGCTTTTAAATTTTTATGAGTAATATATTAATTATTTCTTAATATAATTTCGTTTATAATTAAATGAAAATGTGCTCTTTATTATTTTTAGCATTTTCTTAATTAAAGTCAGGATAGATGCACTTACCTTACTTACTATATACTTCGGGGTAAGTGCATATATCTTAATTATTTTTATAAACTTTTAAGATAATTAACAAAAAAAAATATATCCATTTCAAGAAACATAATAAACGCACAAAATCACCTTAAAACAGAATATATATTTTAAAAAACATGAAATATCAAATTAGTATAGTGGCGGATGTGGTATATGCATCTACTAACTGCTTATAATTAAAAAAATAGTAAAATACAATAAGAACTTAAAATTGGGTAAAACTAGTTACAATTCTTTCCATACAAAAATACATATCTTGGAGAAGTGCATCCACAATATTGTTACACTTCCTCCAATATCTGGGAAAAGTGTATCTACTCTTATAAATCTAAATTCCTTTAAATATCGATTAAACAAATATATACAAAATATAACTCAAATAAAGTGTACTCACCAAGTTGTGTGTCCGTAACACAAGTTTTTGTGAAATTATAGATAATTTACGAAGACCTTCCCAATTCGCACATCGAGATAAACCAGTCTTCAAAATTTTAATGCTAATAACTATTAACATAGACCGTGTTTCAGCTCCATATGTGTCATAGCGTGAATTAAACTGATTTTAACAAAGTATTCTAAGATGGCGCCACTGTAACATGATCTGAATACATGCGTATAGGTGCACTTACCCCTTGTATGCACTTTCTACAACTCACCTTACTCTAATGGCGGAATAAGACTATGAGATTAATCTCAGGGATTTAGTTAAAACAAAGCTTTGCAATGTTTCATTTCGGAACAAAAAACAAAGACAGATTGTGTTATTTTAAGGGATTAATCATTTTGAATTCCTGCCTTCTAACGAATCTGTAACCTGACAGGTAACCTCACGATACCTTACATTCCTTTGTGATGTGTTACGTTGACTTACAGTTAGGTTGGGTTAAGTTAGGCTAGGTTATTTAGTGCAAGTCATGGCAGCATTGTAATAAGCAGACTTTATGCACCTAACTTCTGTTGCATCGCATATCCGATGCGAATACTTGGAAAGAGTGAATTGAACCATAAATTTAAAATATAAAATTACTACTATTTTAGCTTCGAGAGTAGCAGTCTCCCTCAACGTCAGATATAGTTATGGGTGTTTTTTTAGAAGCGGAGAGTTTTAAATTAAAATAACACACTTAAATTATTTTAAATATCCACAAAATTAGCTTAATTTGACAGATAATTTTATGGCATTAATTTTTCAATATAATTTTTGTCATGTAGTCGCCGTGGTTGGTGCGTATATGGCATAATCTGGAGGTCCGCCTCTAAAAAAACACGAAATCATAAATTAAAATGTTACACCACGAAGTAACTGCCACATCTTTCGATGATATTGAACCATTAATTTTTCGATTAATTAGACAAAACTCTATACCTCAGACCATGGGTTTACCCTATCGCCGCACCATAATAAATATGAAACGTGTACAAGTATGGTGGTATTTTTAAAAGTGCATTAAGCATGTTGATTTGTGTAGCCAAACAAATAAACAGAAATTCTTTCCGAATTATAACCTAAGGTCATGATTTGTGATTTTGTTTTAATGCCCGGGTTCCAGCGAGAGGTGGAGTCGATTGTTTGTGAGGGAGGTCGATGACCTCGAAGGTTTCGCCCAAATTTCCTAAGTCGTGTTGGGTGCAGGTACTCCAAGCTAAAATGCCACGCGAGGTCTCTGTGGTAGGGTTCCTTAACATTCATGCTTAACATTTTTACGTTCATTGTAATTACAAATTATGTTTACTAAACTAAATGACAAAATTCACAAAACACAAAATAACCAGTAGATGAATTTGGTGCATTTATGTAATGTTTTCCTAAGGACAATTGATGGCAGTTTGATATTCAGTCACACACATCTATCTAGCTATGAGGCCAAACATGGACTACTGCTGTAGTATCTTCGCTCGGCGTTAGATGCTGGTGTTAATCCTTTATTCTAATCTCTTTATTTACTTTGCTTACTGTACTTCTCTTCTTCTTTTTCTTCTTCTTCAGCCTTCTTCTCTTGACTGCTGGATATAGGCTACTTCCAACTTCTTCCACTCGTCTCTCTCTTGGCCCCTACGCATTCAGGCGACTTGCTTTACAATACTTTAATTTCTTTCTACGTTGCTTGTTTTAAACTAGGTATCTAAAATGTAAAATCGTAATGTGTTACTGTATGTCGTACGTAGGAAAATTAAACATTATAGGTACTAAAAAATCACTATCTGTCTAATCAATAATGTCTAATTTTTCTGCGGTAAACATAATTTTTTTTAAAGTTATTAGTACTCAACTAACCAACGTACCATACGGTCGTTTCCACCGAGGGACCGATAAAGACGATAGAATGCCACACTCTTGCCCAACGTTCCCTCTGATATTTATTTTATGAGTGCGGACTGTAAACTCATCTGAGCGGTAAATTTCTAACAAAATATAAAATTTGCGCAAATATGCGTCATGCTCTGCGTAAATTATTACATCATGTAAGAGACAAACAGACCTAATTAGGAAGTAATTATCTTTAAGTTTTTGGTGCTTCGTCGCATTAAAATCCTACAGATCAATCATTAATAAAATGTTGGTCACTGTTCGGTCTATTAAGGCAAATCTAAATTTCTGATTTCGCATATTTCTTTCTGTGTGCGGGGGTTGGGAATGCGTGTGTGGACAAATATTTATACGTATGCTGCAGCACGCCATAGAGGGAATGTTTCTTTTGCCTCGTTTACTTTCTCTTATCTTCTTCATCTTCATCTTGTCATATGCACACTTCGATTTTTGAAGCTTGTCACAGGGTCTTTCGAAGATGCTCTCTGTTTCGGTCGCTTCCAAGATTTACCTATTTTAACTCCCTTTCTTTCAACTCGTAGCGTCTGCTCGTCGCTTGTCTGCCGAAAAAACTTTGGACCGATTTTTAACGACGATGATAAAAATGATCTAACAAATTTTCGTTTAAATTTATTCAATTATTATAGTATAATTTTGGATTATTCGAAATTTTAACAGTTTTTACTACTCCCTTTCGTAGCGTCCCCTGACTCGAGCCCGACGCGTGCAATAAGCGCGAAACCTGTTTCGACTAGTAAATGAGAAAGGGGGTATAATAAAAACTTGGATTTTATGGGTTAGTTTTTTTAACATCTCACTCAAACGTTTCACATGCCCGAAGCATATATTTACATTCTATCGATTTTTTCATTATAGATTTTTATTCCATTACAGACCGTATTGCCACCATAATTATTGTAACAATAAATATAGATGTTTTATATTCACCATGATTATTCACCTATCATTTAAAAAAATAAATGTATAAATTTGTCAAATAAATTGTCGATGTAAGAATAATCTTGTCGATCTATCAATGATAAAAAACTTAATAAATAAATAAATGAAAATCCAAAGTATACACTTATTGGCAATATTTTTTGAAACGACGACTTCCAAATCAATCATTTCGATGGTCTCTACGGTTACTATCGAATCTGCAAAAATTCGATATTCGTTTCACTATCTTAATATGTCCAATTTAAAAAGTAAAAAAGTAAAGTATAAGTTTGATATTTCATTAAAAAACTTCTGTGAATTGGATTCCTTAAAATAAAAAAAATAAAAAATGTTTTTTTTTTTCAATTTCGATCGTATCTACCTGTACGTAGAAACCGTCGATTATTTTACGTCTTTAATGACATTGTCATCCAATCGGTATGTTTTCCGTTCATTTTCCTTTAAAAATGTAAGCTGCTGAAGCACTTGTAAAAATAAATGTTTTCAATTAGTGGAGGTTATCGATGTTAAACTTAAAACCAAGCACGCCTTCGCACGCGTAGATATATGTCGTATTTATGTCAATTTGTGCATTAACCTTAACATATACATATATGTATGTCGTCGCGTACTTTTTTATAGAACTTTTTCTATAAATAAAACTTCTCTATAGAAAGTAAAACACCTTTTACTGTTAAGGCTGCGTTCATAAAAAACAACCTTGGACCATTTTTTCGTCGATTTCAGATGTAAAATACGTCACCACGAAAAGCCCTTTTATTTTAACGGGATCATATATAGCCTATGTCAACCCTGAAAGTCCATTCTAAATATTGGTTAAAGAATTTTAGAAATCGGATCAGTAGTTTCGGAGATTATCCCCTACATCTAATCTTACAAACTCACAAACTTTACCTCATTATATATTAGTATAGAATAGATAGTATAGATATAGATAGATAGCAAGTAACTCTATGAATTTTAATCAGAGTGTATCGATAGTCGTAATTGCAAACCTTCTACCGCGGGAAGGTGACTGGTTGGTTGGGTAAAAAGGTTGCTTTAAGAGCGGAATTAGCATATTGGCCAAGGAGCATAAACACTTTGTATCGCTGCAAGGTAGGGAGGTGGGTACGTCGGATCCTGTGAGGTTATCAAAACATTTTATAAATGATTCATCACCTTGAATTCCTCGAAAGCCTCGAGCCGCTACCTCCAGGGCTGGGAGTCAACTCATTACGCACACAGAACACTTTAAAAATGTAAAAATGTACGCAAAATTAATATTTTACATGAAACTCTTGAAACGCTGAACAATTAACGTAGAATTAGGAAAAATTAACTTTAAACTATGTAATCCGTTGTACGGCTGTATTAAAAATATATCGATCTTATGGTTCGACGGTAACACAATTATTCAAATACACACCATACTTAAGGGGTAAAAAGAAAACGCAGCAACTTCCTACTGAGGTGTTTCTGAGATAAATACAAGAAACCTGTCACTACTCGAGGAAACTTCTCTGGAATCAATGAAAACTTCCTTTCTTTATTTTTATTTTTAAACTAACAGATCATCAACAGGTAATTAATGACCTATAGATGGTCCTAGAGATGACATTAGAGTACCAAGTATAAATATTTTATGAAAAATTTCAATATGATATATTTATACTATACCTTATTATGATAAATTAATAATAAATAATGACTAATTGATAAAATAAATTGTAAATAACATTCGGAAGAAAATATAGACCAACGCAAATCAATAAATACAATTTAGGAATGAATTAATATTATTATTATTAAAAGCAAAGAGCAATATCCTTGTAGTGTTAAGGTACAATACACATGCTTATTTAGTGGCATGCTAATGAGCATGACACTAATAAGCATGCCCTAACAACTGTACACACTTGCTCATTACTGGCATGCTTATTAGTGGCATGCTCTTGTCACAGAATAGAGACGCTCTTGTTCAAAAAGAAAACTTTGCAAACTGAAATAGAAAATTCAAGTGAACCAATAAATCAAAAAAGTTCCCGAGTTTCCATCCGCACATTTTTGATTTAAGTTTTTATAATTTTTATTGTAAGATTTGAATCATTCATGCCTATTAATAAAGTTTCATAAACATTATTTCTCACCGAGTATTCCACAGACATTCGTGATTCCTATAATAAGTCACGAAAATAATGTTTTATCATCTCCCCAAGGCGCCATATTTGTTTCATCTGTCGCGGACTGAGAAGATCGCATTGATAATACTAGCCGCGAAGCCCGCGAATGACATAAACATGCTCATAATAAGCAAGTCTGTTCACACATGCTCAAAGATACCCCTTCTCTATGGTGAATTATATTTAGTGGCACGTGAGCATGCGCAGTATCGACCTTCTTTAGGCCTTGCATGTGGCTTATGCGTACACACATGCCACATGCAAGGCCTAAAGAAGGTCGATACTGCGCATGCTCACGTGCCACTAAATACGCATGTGTATCTGTAGCTTTAATAGCAAAGGCAGCAATATTCACTTCAACCAATCAACCCTCAAGGATATATCACGTAAGAAAATGGCTGCCTCATACTAAAGCGAGAGTTTGTCAATTTTGATCTGAAGGGACAGCAATACCCAATTATATAAAACTCATCTTGTCATCTCGTTACAGTATGAAGGATTTTTAAATGATTACAATCTTCAAATGCTTTCACGCCGAATTTGCCATTTAACAGAAAATAACAGGATTTGATTCAATTCAAAAAAGATCAACTTTATTTTTCCAATTTGCCTCAGGTAGCAAAAGTTCACTTATCGAACACACCATAAGAAAAGAAGAGACACACCCGGTACGTGTTTAGGGCCGTGGCAACGTCGCATTTTCAAGTTCTGTCCGTTGTTGAATCACGGGTTCAGGCCTTTGGCCTACCTACCTGCAGAAGTGTCGCCAACCTTTGCGAAGAAAATCGTTAAAATATGCTAATGTTACATCTTTACTCGGTCTTTACATTATAAAAATAAAAATCGACGGATATCCATCTCTGTGTGGATCCCACAGCGAGATAAGTTGGTTTATTATTTGATTATTGCCTATCCATTGACGTCATATTTGATAAAAAAATAATGATCTGCGTACACGGATTACGAACAACACCAGTCTTCTCCTTTTTCCTTAACTTCTCGTCTATTTCGAGTCGATTTGGCTTTAATAGAACATCTATTATTTCCATTTTTGTTTAATTTAAAGACTATCGACAGGTCAGAATGACCCTAATGGATAATCATTTAGGACAAGGGGATTAGTACAGTTACATTTTACAGTAAAACATTAATACATTATACAATATAAGTATAGTACAATAAGCGACTACGGGCTTGTTCAGACACAGCGGGAACCGTTCAGTTTCAGAATCGCGTTTCAAAACACGCGATTTGTGTCATCTGTTCACACAGCCGCGGTTAATAAGCGATTTGTGCGCGCGAAAATAAACGTCAGTTTGACAGTTCTGGTGCCGTTCTCCATCTTTGAATATCAGAGATATATTCGCTCATTACTTTGTTAACGACGGCCATCTTCCATGGCAAGACACATAAATATCATTCTGTCAGTTCATTTTTGGTGAATAAATACCTACTTCTCTAAAATACTCTTTTTTTCCACCATTTCCAAATATCTCCACCAACTCCTGCCAAGCTTGGTTCTTGGCATATTTGAGTAATCCTCACACTATTACAGGTCTTTCTCCACTTCATCAATAAAAAATTCAATGTCAAAGCGATCCATAACCATAGAAAAGAGAATATAATCCACGCGTGCTCCTGTTGTGACATGGAACCGTGCGGTGCCCGCAACGCGACTGAACGCTCTCGTAAGGCCCCATAGTAATAGGATCGTGCGGGCGCCGTGCGGGTCTATTTTCTAGCGGTTGGGTTGCGGGCACCGCAGCGGTTGACTAACCGCACGGTTGTGTCTGAACGATCACATACAAACCTAGATAAATGAGACCCGCACGGATTTCATGCGATTCTGAATCGGCACGGTTCCCGCTGTGTCTAAACAAGCGCTTAGGGCCGGTCTTATAAACCGACAGTTAACTAACAGATTGCCGTTCGTTAGTAAACATTACCGACGCTCGTCAAAAACTTTTTTGATCGTCCGTAAGTATCGCAATATCGTAATGCTCTTGTCTTGTATTTTAGAGCTGTCAGAGGCGAATTATATCTCTTTTCTATGGAAACTAAACATAAATTCTATAAACATAACCTAAAATTTCTCGCTCGCACCGGATTTTTGGCATACGTCCCACGACATTACACTGGCAGTAGCCTGCGATTCTGAAACGGCACGGTCCCCGCTGTGTCTGAACAAGCCCTACAAGATGAACGAAGTTCACATTCTCCGCACGACATAATAGGCATGTAGGCTCCCAGGTCAACCAAGTCAGAAAATGTGTGCTGGCGTCTTTGTGGCAATTTTTTTTTTCTTTAGGTTGATTTCCGAAGAGTCCGTCATACATGCTCAAATTGGTACGTACATATTGTCTTGTATACCAGCGGCGTGTAATCAGTACTTAACTCGTTATATTCATGTCACAATAAAGAAGTTTCCACTTTTATACTTTTTTTTCATTTTCTCTTTCACCTTTAATTTTTATAAAAAATTAAAGGTGAAAGAGTCATTAAAATATCTCCACAAACGAAAAAGTTATGAGACTTTAAAGTTGCGTTGCAAAAATAATTTCGTATCATGCGACGCGCCAGCGTGTGACGTCACTTGACCTAGACGACACGGCTCGTGTTTGCTTACTGCCTGTGGTGCGACTATCTCGGCTAGGTCAAATGACGTCACAGGCGGCACAGGTCTCAGCCGTTACGCGCTAAAATACGTAAACTTAAATTCTCTGTCATTTATTGACAGATTTCAATTTTTTCATTGGTTTATTAGTATTATCGACATCATGAAACTTCTCGATTATTTTTGTATTTTTTTTTATATTCCGGAAATAATCCTAATTATAATGCTTTCGTTTCTGTCCACCCGTCGTAACTTCGTGTAACGTCCGTAACTTATTTATTGTATTTTTTTTTTATATATATAAATAAATAAATACTTATTCCTTAAACCGCATTCAAAAGAACGTGCGCAAAAAATATATGTGTTGTTTTGACGCAAAAAATGAACACAAAAGAAATTTTTCTAGTAAGTAACTAACCTTTTTAAACTAAAAAATATAAAATTTATATTAATTAACTTTGTAAACACCACTTATTTATTGAAAAAATTCAACATGTTTCGAAACCAATGGCTTCTTCGTCAGGATAACAAAAATAAAAATTAAAAAACGAAGTAGATGAAAATATTAAAAAGTTATATATGGAAAAGGATAATAAAAAGTAAAATAAATTTAAAAGATGACTATTTGCAAAAAGGACCTGATTATTTATAACATTCAATTTACTATTTACACTTTTTCTTATTTCCCAATTTTTTAATTTATCAAACTGTAATTCTGTATAATTTTTATGTAAAATTTGTAAACCCTTATTAATATCAAAATAATGATCCATAGCCAAAAGATGGTTAGCAAATTTGCTATTATCATTTTCCATATATAACTTTTTAGTATTTTGATCTATACTTCGATTTTTAAATTTTATTTTCGTTATTCTGACAAAGAAGCCATTGGTTTCGAAACATTTTGAATTTTTTCAATAAATGTGTGGTTTTTACAAAGTAAATTTATATAAATTATAATTATGTCACCACAAAGTAATAATTTTGCTATATTTGAAGAAGAAGTAAAAAAATATATATTTATTTGGAATATCATATTGAGGCTTGTAATACATTCTAGGTGTTGGTAATACGGGCTTTCCAGGCAAATTTTCCCCGCTTTTCTATTACCGGAAAAAGCTATGGAATGGTCTTTTGATTGTGGTCGACCTATAGTAACCGATATGTAAAAGTAATAGCAATATTTTACGAATATTTAGTAAAAAACATAGTTTTATAAAAAATTACTTAAAAGGAGAAATTATTTTTTTTTTTAATTTTTGATGTTAATGCTATAATTAACCTTGTGGTTGGACAAAAAAAAATTTCGAAAAAAAATTTTACTAAAAAGAAGTTATGGACGTTACACGAAGTTACGGAGACAGACAGAAAAAGAAATTATTATAATTTGTATTTATGCTCAAATTCATTTAGTATACGAGTGCTTTACATAACGGATTGTCTCCGAATTGAATTATGCTCGCGATTCAAGATTTAATATAATTTTAATTTCCCCATGTGTAACACGGTAAGACATTGGGGTTTTACACGTGTGAGAATCAGTACTTTTTTAATACTGAAGCGCTATTCTTAGACATAATTGTTGGCGTATAATCGTCGGCAATTGAAATAGTTATAAAATAGCATAAATTACCGGGACCTACGTAGAGGCTGCTCTCGTGACGTAGTGCAAACCTGTTTTGTGAGAAAAAAGTGCCGATCGCACGGAGCGCGAGATCACTCCCGGCGGGCAGATAAACCCACACCGTTGTTTCGGTCGATAATATTTATAGCCACATTTGTTGGACGTAAACGTAAAGTAACACCGATGCTAAACTTTTGTTGTTTTAGGCGTCTGATACACATGCTTCTTTAGTGGCACGTGAGCATGCGCAGTATCGACTTTGACAGTGGCATGCTTATTAGTGGCATGTGTGTACGCACATTGCTAGAAATGAGCATGCCACCTAGTGGCATGCTCAAAAATCAACCGCCGGTTGATTTATAAGCATGCCACTGTCATTCACCATAGAGAAGGGGTATCTTTGGAGCATGTGTGAACAGACTTGCTTATTTATGAGCATGCTTATGTCATTCGCGGGCTTCGCGACTAGTATTATCGATGCGATCTTCTCAGTCCGCGAGAGATGAAACAAATATGGCGCCTTGGGGAGATGATAAAACATTACTTTTCGTAATTTATTATAGGAATCACGAATGTCTGTGGAATACTCGGTCACCGTTGTGTAAAAATAATATAGTGAGAAATAATGTTTACGTAACTTTATTAATAGGCATGATTGATTCAAATCTTACAATAAAAATTATATAAACTAAAATCAAAAATGTGCGGATGGAAACTCGGGAACTTTTTTGATTTATTGGTTGACTTGAATTTTCTATTTCAGTTTGCAAAGTTTCCATTTTGAACCAGAGCGTCTCTATTCTATGACAAGAGCATGCCACTAATAAGCATGTGTGTTTGATTGTTAGCTTTGGGCTTGCTTATTTATGAGCATGCCACTAACAAGTGTGTACAGTTATTAGGGCATGCTTATTAGTGGCATGCTCATTAGCATGCCAGTAAAGAAGCATGTGTATCTGTACCTTTAGTGATCGTAACCCTACGGTCAAAGCGTGCGTTTTTAATTTTTTGATATGTAACGTCTTTCCTCTAGCTTTCCTACTATCTGTGGGAGTGATTTCGTGCAAGTGGACGTAATTTCGTAACAGGAAACAAGAAGCCGGGGATGCGCGCGCTACTTCATTTGACCAATGAGCGCGCGCGGTGATAAAATTGGCCGATGGTGCCAAACATTGGCAACCCATTTTCCGAGAGGTTGGTACTATATTAATAAATGTATAATATAAGTTTGTTTCTTTCAAACTTTGGAGAGGTTGACAAAATTAAAGAAAATAAACACTTAATTTAGAAAATCGCTTCGTGTGATGATAAAACTATTGATCAAAAAATGTTCTCAGGTTTTCACGGCGATTCGGAATCTTCTGTGTATAGTTTTCTGGGATATTCCGCCGTGTACATGTGACCTCTCTGGCTGACGTTTGGCTGATGTGGACCCTGATGAAGGACCCTGCAATGGAATCCGAAACGTCGGCCAGAGAGGTCACATGTACACGGCAGAATATCCCGAAAAACTATACACAGAAGAAACTATTGATCTATCGAGATTTTGGTAGTTAAAGACAAAAACTCAATTTCGCCTGCATGATATTCGACTTGACAGCGAGCCTAAAACCATAAATAGGTCCTGCAACTGTTAGACAAACAAAAGGTACTAAATTACCAATATATATATATCTCATTTTAACTTTTTTTTTTTTTAAATAAAGATGCGAACACGGAATACGTGTCACATCAATATTCTTACTATTTTCAAACTAAGCTAAACGCTTGTGCTATGAAAATAGGACTAACTTGCTAGTCTGGGCTGAGATTCGAACCCGCGACCTTTGGATCACGAGGCGAGTGTCCTAACCACAAGACCAACAAGCTAAACTGCTGCGAGTTTTTAATTTGCCCAACCAAACATCAAGGTCAACGGGGTGAAGTTTGACGTACAGCAAGCGCAAAGTGAAGCGCATTACGGCGAATCTCTGAGACAAATAAAAACTTTGATTAATTTCAGATGTTTCATTTGTCTCCCGCCGCCACAATCGCGTGGCAATATTTTGCGTAAAAGTAGCATCATTACTGCCGATAATTACAACAATAATAATAACGTTCTCTGTCTGCTCGTAACTTCCTGTAACGTCCGTAACTTTTTTTAAACTTCTTTTCTTACCTTTCTACTATCTATTTCTTTTCTTTTTTTATATAAATAAATAAAAACTTATTCCTTAAGAACCGAAATGTAAAAGAATACCGTCATTTTTGACGGGTTACAGCTAGTATGTTAATAATTCGGATGAATGTCATATACAGATAAGAAGATTATTGCTCCATACTCTAGTCAAAATATAGAAGTCTCCTTACCAGCGGTGCAAAAATATCGACATGTGACCACTGCAAAGGCTTCCTAGACTAGCAAACAGACACGAGCAACTTGACGTCTTTGCCGATAATTTTATAATATTCAAACCTATTTTAAAAGGTGTATTGAAAGTTTACTAGTATTTGTCGAATTGGACTGAAATATGTAATTGTTTTGTATTTGTTTTGATTGTTGGTTGAGTGAGATAACTAACTTAAATGTAATTTTTTTATTATATTATGGCTTTCTAAGCTTGTCTTATTGCTTTTCACTCTATATTATTACTTTTTTTGTTTTTTATTTTCTATTATATTATGTTTTACTTATGCCAATGCTTGTTATAGTTGCTTTTTACTTTATATTATATTTATATTTGTATATGTATTTTAAGTATTTTCTTTCTAATAAATGTCATTATTTTTTTACATGTTATTATTTTTTTCTTAAAACTATATATTCTATAAGTGTACACTTTACCTATTTGTTTGTAAAAGCCCTATAGGGCATTAATAAATAAAAAAATAAAAATGTAGTCGACTGACATGTAGTAGCCGTCATTCTTGACGGGTTATAGCTACTACAAAAATGGCTCCCGTGTTGCGATGGGCTTGGGTCAATATCATTGGATGTAAATAATAATAATAACCAACGCAAACATGCTGCGTTCGGCGTGCTTCAAGCGCTAAGCTTCTTCGTGGATAAATCTCTTGTTTTTTATTATTTTCTTTATATTTTTGGGGAGGGGAAGGCCCTCCTGTCATTGGGCGCGCCACTGCACTCTTGTAAAAACAACCAGTAGGGGAGAACAGGGTAATGAAAGCCGTCGGATAATAAGAGCGATGATGATTGAACGAAAAGTAGGCACATTCTTGCGATCGTAAACACTCGACCGCTTCTGTCAACTATCGAGAATGTTCACCTGACGAACACGAGTCGGTATTGCCATGCGTTAAGTCACCAGGGACGGTTGTGTGTTTTTCGATCGACACTTATAAAAAACTGCCGATTGCGAGCGCCAAGATAAGCATGAAATTATATTTTATTATGTTTATGCTTATTACATCCCTAGATTCATTTACTAACAAGTCCAATTGGTCAAATTGTGATTGAAAGTAGAATTACATATTTATATTATTACTTTTCAAAATGGTGGTCAACGGGTAATGATAGCTTGGCATGGATAAATGCAATTTTCGATGATGAGTCTGAATATTCAGAAGAGGAGGCTTTATGTGCAATTTGTTTATCCACGGGAAAAAGTGGGGAGATGTGGTACCGATGCAGAAATTACGAAAACTAGGCCCATTAAGAATGTTCTGGCAGTGATAGTCCAGATACTTATATTTGTGCTTTTTGTTTGGATCCGTAAAAATTTGGGTCCTTTGTTTTTCCTTAATAATTTCATCTTTATTGATTTGTTTTGTTTACAAAGTTGATTTTTTTATATGTTTTACAAATAGTTCTACGTATTAACAACTAAGATTTCATTTAAATTATTTTTACTAAAATTTTCGGGAAAGTTTAAATATTATGGCTCCAATTTCCCATATAAGCGTTAAATGGGCTCTCATTACCCGCATGGGTCGGGTAATGGGAGCGACTGACTTTTTTTGTAAAATCGTTATTGTACCTTCATACATGATTACACTCATTAGGAAATGAACATGCAGAGGCGGCTGACATTTTTGCTGATAGTATAACTGTGTATAGGACAAAGCTGATACAATTGTTTACATCTCAACAAAATGGAAATGGACAATAAATTTTTCTGTATTATTATTTTTCCTTTAACTATTATTATTTGTATCTTTAACTGTATTATTATTTTATGTCTTATGTTTTTCTGTATTATTATTATTACCTTTTAACTATGATTATTGTAACTTTTAACTGTGTTATTATTTTAACTGTCTTATGTTATTTTTTAAAAAATTTATTCTGTATATTTTTGTAAAAGCCCATAATGGCGTTATATAAATAAATAAAAAAATTAGTTGGATAATCAATGTAGAAGTTCTTAATTAAAAATTATAAGAATGTTAACAAATGTGGTTATTAACACAAATTTCCCATAGTAGGCTCCCATTACCCTGCTCTCCCCTATTCTCGGCCGTATCATTGAAATGCAGTGTCTACGTGCAAATATAAATATCGCATGATATGGCGTCGCTTTACGGTGTATCAGCGATGGTAATTTTTAATGACTCACATATATGATGAAATAATTTGCGGACAATTTGTAAGGAATGCATACAATGCAGATGGACATTTAAGCCAGTAGAGTCACCTAACAATTTAACTTCATTTTGAATGAGGTCAGTAGCATCACGCACACCCCCAGAAACACCGCGCACACTGTGACCTCACCGTGGTTTTGTTAAAGTGTACATCATTCAGCCGATTAAAATTATAGTGACAACATAGGGATGACGGGAGCCCAACCACAATGAAGTACCCGGACAGTGGCCAGTACCGTGAGGCCTATTTTCGTTGAGTTGAAATTATAATATTAATCATCAATATATATATATATAAAAAAAAAGAAACCCGTGTTTCCCTATCCGCCAAGTTTTCTCCACACCAGCCAAAACCACCCACCGGTGGTTATGGTGGTGGATAGCCCTTGGTGTCACATCGAAAATATGAGTTTTGTGGGGGTGGCTGTGCGTGGGTGGGAGTGGGTGACGAAAATGTGCTTTCTAGCACATTGTTTTCCTATCCACCCGTGTTCCCCTATCCGCCAAGTTTTCTCCACACCAGCCACAACCACCCACCGGTGGTTATGGTGGTGGATAGCCCTTGGTGTCACATCGAAAATATGCGAGTTTGGTGGGGGTGGCTGTGCGTGGGTGGGAGTGGGTGACGAAAATGTGCTTTCTAGCACATTGTTTTGTTATGGGAAGGCCGCAAATGCTTCAGATTGTTTTAAATTAGGCGCGCCGACTATGTTGGTGAGTCTAGAAGGTTCCGAAAAAACCAGCTCTAGAAAGTTCTGGAAGGAGAAGGTTCTAGAAAATTCTCTAAAGTTCTATAAGATTCTAAACTGAGTGGCGGAATGTGTCGGTGTGTCTAGAAGGTTCCTGTACATTCGATAAATTTCTTGAAAGTTCTGGAGGGAGAATGTTCTAGAAGGTTCGCGAAAGTTCTATGACGATCCAAACAGTGTACTAAAAATCTACGCGTGCGAAGTCGCGCGGGCACAGCTAGTTCATAATAAAATCTTTTGTGTACGCAAGGAAAGGACTTTATTTTTATTATTATTTTTTTTAATAATTCTTAAAATAGGTAATATAATAATATTTCCTAATGTATACAATGTAAAATAACGGTATATAAAATTTCTAATCAAAATCAATTAGGTATCACGAACTTTCTTAGGTTTTTCTTTAAAGTTTTCATATTTTTTTCGTCCCTAATATCCTCTGGCAGACTCACATACAACTTCATCCCACTGTACATCACAGAAGTTTGCGATCTTTTTTTCTTTCTGAATGGAAATCTTATTTCATCTTTTTTTCTTGTACAATGGTCATGTTCATGTTGGTTTTTTCTTATTTAAGAATCATTGTCGCAATGTAGTACAATATGCACAAATATTAATATACTTACTTATATGTGTGACCCCAGAGCATCGGGACGATTCTCGATGGTTTGGGTTGTCATAACAATCATGTCTTGACCCGTGTCACATAGCTAGTAGCAAAAACATCAGGAAAGTCTTCTTTATTCAATTTTGAATAGAAATTTTATTTACACCTAGGGTGAAATGTCAATAGTTACGGAGACAAGCTAAGTCAAATTTTGCATTTTTTTAAATTATTTCTGGGTCAACTTTTTTAAAACGTTGGACTATCATGATAGTAATTTATATCAAATATTAAACTTTGACTTAAGTCAAATAAAATTATGAAAACCTTACAGATGTGTAAAAAAAAATTGTAAGGTTTTTTCATTTTATTTGACTTGAATTAAAGTGAATAAATTTTTAATATTAGATATATGTTACTGTAGTGATACTCTAACATTTTACGTAAAATAAGTGAGAAAAATTTAAAAAATGAAGAAGCAAACCTCCGTAACTGTCGATATTTCACCCAGCGTCAAAAATATTTTCTATTCAAAATTTAACGAAGAAGACTCTCCCGAAGTTATTGCTACTGACTAACGCTGTCCACGTCGTCAACTTGTGTACTCGTGTACCAACCTAACCTAACCTAACGAATATTACATAAAATAAGTTGAATCCAACGCAAATCGCTGGAATCACGGGGGATGGGGTAAATTTGTAATAAAGAAAGGGAAGGAGATGGACGGGTAAAACAGGAAAGATTAATGGACTGTATACGGGACGGGTGGGAACAGGAAGCTCGGCTTACCGAATCTTCTTTATCCTCAGTGAAGAGACGAGGATCAAAGTGAAGCGAAGAAAGGAAGCAGCACACCTTATACTGCTCAGTTATACGTCTAATAATGCCTCAGAGCAGATGAGAACAAAATTATCTATTTAATTAATTAAACGCTGTACATATTGTTAGGAAGACAATTGAAGTTTTAATTTATTTATCAAAGTTACTGGACACAAATATAATTGGTGCGCTTTAATTTTGTTAAATTCGTAGTCATTAAATGTTTCTGGAATAATTCACATACTAATTATTTAACTATTTCATGATATAAACCTATTAAAAGCCATGATATAAACTAAATTTAAAATATACTCATCCTACAAGAACATTTACTGTCATCTTCTTAAATACTTTTAATTGTTTTATTTTATTAAATATCCTATTCAGATCATTTTTTTCCCTTTGTCTACAATATTATTAATTAACACCATTATTAAATTGTAAACATTTAATTATTACTATTACTTAATTTTGATTGGCAATAAGATTGATTCACAAATGTCATATAAATAATAAATATTCTTGAACATTATACTACTGGAAGAGCACTGTCTGCTACAATACAGTAAATTACTAGTGTAGCAGGCAGGGCGTCAAATCAATTTAGCGTTTACTTGCTGCCAAGA
The DNA here is from genome assembly GCA_016648135.1 of Agrypnia vestita. Taxonomy (NCBI): domain Eukaryota; kingdom Metazoa; phylum Arthropoda; class Insecta; order Trichoptera; family Phryganeidae; genus Agrypnia; species Agrypnia vestita. The sequence continues at coordinate 3,448 of JADDOH010015831.1, read as the reverse complement.
CACTCAGCAACAATGAAAAAAGCCTAATTTAATTTTGTAAACACTGTAAACATTTGTAACATTGAACATTGAAGAAAAAATTGAAATTGTAATTGAAAATCACAGTTAAAATATTGGTTTAGATCACCATCAATTATTCTTGAGTACTGAATTTTGAAAGCCCTCCATAATGTAGGTGTATGTTTTGCGTGATGAGCAGTATTACAAAGTCACACATTGAGTACACAAAAAAAAAATCAAAAAACAAATAAGCATCCAGCGACAAAAGGCTCGACGAGAGGTTCCAATTTTAACCTCCCCCACCGTGGAGGCACTTTGAGGTCATTCGTCCGGCGAGGCAAATTAACCATTTCGGCACTCACACGTGCAGAAGGATCCCATTGACGTCAACGGTCTGGTCAAAAATAAACATATTTTTAGACTTGCATGATCGCATTAGCATACTGGTTCTTTGGCACGGCGGAGAGCGCAAGAAAGATGTATGCATGTATTTGTGAAGCTGTCAATTTTTTTGCTCGGATTTAAGAATGAATCTTGTAAGAATAAGTATATAATTATTTACTGAATCCAGCAGCGAAACTGAGTAATACTAACCGTGGAAATCTTAAATGCTGGTGTAAGTCACATTAGTTCGATAAATCAAAGGCGCGTTTTTATCAAAATTTGTTTCAAAAATTTAAAAAAAAAATCCAGAATAAAAGTAGAATTGTCTTTTGTGATTGAGTTTGGTCTCTTTTGACTACTTATTCTACGTTATTATTTATTCGACTGTATTGTGTTATTGTATTATTATATTATTGTATCGTATTATTAATTAAGATTTTTAATATATTAGATAAATACATTACCTTTCTTAGAGTCTAATAAATTAGATTACCCACCTATATGATTTTAAGTGGTTATCCCTCACCACACACAATAATCGTAGTTCTTTTTGGTGAGGTATACACATACAAAAAAAAGAATTTGTAAATATTTATAGGGTATCTTTGTAATAAAATATTATATATATTATTAATAAATAAATAAATAAAATAAAACAAAAATGCATGTCCGGAAATTCGCAGACTTCTTCTCCGGAAAAAAGATCAATTTTTAGATACGATAGATAAGAGAGGTGTAGGGATTTTCCAAGTAGGAGGATTTCAAACGCTCCGTTGTTGTTTTTTCTTACCGACAATTAAAATATGCATCGGATGAAAACCCGCGTTATGCAACGAATATTCGTATTCGCCGAATATCATCACGAATATTAAAAACAAATTATTTTTAACTGAACACAACGCAAATTACGGTTTGGCTGTACACCGTGTATCCGAACACACCTACGCACTCAGTAATAGTAATCGGGGATTCCCCTAACATTGAATGAATGTATTTGTTGAGTTCTCAAGCTGTCAATTGTTATTTGTTTCACAGCATAACATGAGTTCATTCATCTAGTTTCGTTGGGTTATTAATAATGTTAGGTACTCATTTATTGTTTTGTAATACGTAGTGTTCGTTCCATTTTATTTCCGTTGTGTGTAAAAGTGTTACAAACGGATAAAAGAAATGTTGTGCTTATTGAACAAAAATTTGCCGGTGGTAAATTTTAATTATTATATCTCTTGTAAAAAAGAACAGTGGTGTATTATTTATTACCTTGTTGAATTATTCGTACCAATTGGTATTCGCCGAATAGTAGGCTTGATATTCGTATTCTTATTCTTATTCGTGAAAGTAGTATTCGTTGCATCACTGATTAAAATTATCAGGTTATTCTATAACTATATTTGTAATCATTAAGTTTGGTGAAGAATTCAAATAAAGAAAAACCCGAGTGTTAATTTTGCTTAACAATATTACTTCCACTAAGTCTTCTCTTCTCCCAATTCTCTCGTTACAACCACCTTTATGCGTGTAACTTTAGCTTATTTTGTATTTAATCAATTCATTATTTATATTTCCACATAATCAAAGAAAATTCTATATTTGAAAGCAGTCAGATTAATATTCAGCTGACAATGGGAGATTCTACTACTCTCGAAATTTAAGTAGGTAGTAAAATATACTAGAGGTAACATAGTAAATGTTTTTGAACCAATATGGTATTTTACCATTTTTTTTAATAGAAAACTCTCAACTTTGGTTTAGAAAATACGTTTATGGAAAAAAAAAATTAATGTGTATATTAACATAAAAAAACGTTTTTGAAAATCACGATTTTAAACTACCGCCAAAACGCTTATTTTCTCAAGTTTTCATGTCATCTGATGTTTAACACGTAATAGCACATTCGCGTATTTAGACGTTCATTAGATTTTTTATTATTTATTATTTTAAAACAAGCCAACTTTTTTGTATAGGTATTGCGTCCATAATGTCTTGGAAAATGTTTTGTAGATATTGTATGGTACCCAAGTGTAGAAATTCATTCCTGAAAACTGAAAAATGAATCCAACATTAAAGCATCAATTTTCGGTAAGTTATCGGATTTCCCTTGTGAAAATCCGTTCTCCATTATTTTAAATGTGTTCTTAGATAGTTATGAAATAGGTCACAAACATGGCAAAATCTTTACTAAAACCACCAGTAAAAACAAAGCGAAGACGAACAGTAAACATAGAAAATAAACGAATTATAGTGACGTAGATCACATAATGTTGTTTATCTATAATTCTTGCTGAACAACGTCACGACCAATAATATCGCGTTTTAATGGAATCGTATTTTATAAAAATTACGAATGAAAACATTATCCCACATAATCCATACTGAGTATGATTTATTTTTCTGAATCTATTTAATGTTAAAGAGTTAAGGTTGTTATCACGGTCTTTAGACATATTTAACTGTAATTTCGGATATTTTATACGCACCGTATATATTACCGAGAAGAGAATCTCGACGTTTCGTTGGATACTTATCCAACGTCATCAGGAGGACGACCTTTACCCGCGGAGGTGGAGGTCTATTTAATGTATTTTTATAGATATCTGTCAAATGTGAAATTACCCTATTCAATGATCATTATGAATAATTTCTACAACGTAAACGCCAAATCAATCAATAATATATATTTTCTATTTTGTCTGAAAGATCAGGTCACTCGACTGCTGCGACTTTTAACAAAACTTGTTTCAAAAATAACATAGAGGACAGTTTAGAATTGAGCGGATAATGCTGGATGTGCAAGGTGGAAGAAGCTACATACAGCGTACTCCATTATTGCTTTAGCATGACTTAAAATAAAACAAGCAATTCCGAGGATTCCCACTTCTTATATTGCGACTTGAGGAGGTCCGAAGTCCTTGACCGATCCTCAGGTGTACCTGCCTGGTTATCGGTTTGCAGTCAAGTCAGGTATCCGTTATGTCTTAAGAGTCTATATTAACGGCCATAGTGTCATGAATCGGCAACGCCCGGGTCACGGACAGCATGTTATTCTTTTTAACAACAAAGATTT
>JADDOH010015830.1:0-10514 GCA_016648135.1 Agrypnia vestita | reverse complement strand
GTATTTTGTTTCACACGAAAATCAATGCAGAAATGTTCAAATCCGGAGTTGCATCATAATAATGAATTAAAATTCTTTATTTACAATTTGCGCAACTGACAGCTGTCAACAACCCCGTCAGCCAAAGTTCATGTTTTATTCTCTTTCTATGTTGAGTGCATCCAAGTTTCAAACCGTCCCGTTATCCCATTGGTCTGACGAACAAACGAATCAAACGAATGAAGATAGAGGAATGCTGATTCCGTTTCCCTGATTGGTCCATATGTATAAATATTCACATTACGATAGAGGTGGATTTTAGTTCAGTTAACTGATCTGTCGTTCACCGATTCGTTCAGTCAAGTGAACTATTCACTTTGAAGTATGTATTCGGTAGTTCTTTGAATTATTTTGATTTTTAAAGGTTTTTTATCTACTTTAACTTCAGTAAATGAACTGTTCACTTACCCACCGAGAAATTTTTCAGCCGTCACAAAATTTTCAAAACCATGGAAGGGGTGGGTGCTTTTAGATTCTGAAGATTTTATTGTTCGGTGTCCCGAAATTTTCAAATCCATGGGGAGGGGGGAGGGACGCTTACAGTTTCCAGGCAATATTAAGTCAGGAATACGATTCAAAGTATTTTTTAATGTTATTTTAAATAATAGATTTAAACATGCCTACTTAAAGTTATTTGTGATTCAATAACATCGCTGTATATATAATTAAGTCTATCTGCCGTTTTAGTACATTCTGAAATAAACGAATGAAACTGTTTTAAAAAATAATTGCACAGACTAGATTTATAAAAAATATTTTAAATAATTACTAGGCAGACTTGCCTGATGAACGGCAATGTTTTTTTAGTATATCTCTATTATTTATATGAAAAATTGACAAATTGATTCATTCATCTGAGAATGTATTAAACGGCACATAGGTTTAATTATATATACAGCGATAATATATCGTATAGAAAGTTGAAACAAGTGAGGGATATAAAAGAAAACAATATCCAAAAAAATTCTGGCTCTGATTGGATATAAATTGGCGCTAATTCTTGGACATGCGCATAAGACTCGAAATAAATCGAGTTGGGTGAGACAAATGCTCTCTATTCTGTGGGCCTACCACACTCACAAGTATCACCACACTTTGGCATACGCATGCAAAAGTGTGGTGACACTTGAGCATGTTTGTACACGGAACACTGTGCTTGTAGTTGGTGTTTTGTACACGGTGCCCCGTTTACAAACACTGTTACTGGTAAACTGCTAGCAATATAGAGTTTTACATATATGGTTCCAATGCTATTTTGTCTATCAATACATTGCAAGAGGACTTTTGGCGCCAATGTTGGCTCTTGTTTATAAAACAGCGCCTACGTCTATAAGATTGAAACGGGTTGATTGTTTCAAAATATGTGTGCAAGTAATAAAGAGGCATAAAAATATTGTAGAAAGTTTTTTTCACGAAAACACGAGGATACATACATAATAGAAATATAAAATAAAATTGACATAGGCACTCGGGTCTCCAGCACGGTCACCTACAATACATATATGGGTGAGATTCTCGGTGTCACTTTTTCGAGTTCACGGATTCGGTGAATATTCTTACCGGAAAAAGAGCGATGGCGATGGCGGAGAGGCGTCTTGGAGACGAGCATTAGGTAATAAACTCAAATGCGACAATTATTGGGCTAAATGTTTTAATTTTTTTTTCTGGGATCCACCATTCGTATTACCGCTCATAATCAGTCTCAGAAAACTCGTCGAATAAAATGCCAATTGGCAAATGAATAGTTGCGCATTATACAAAAATGATAAAGTAAACAAGTAGTTTAGTAATTCTTATTAGTTACCCATTTGGAACAAACAGATTTATTTCGCCCCAAGACCAAAACATTTCATAAAAACAAACCGTACCAAAAAACAAATAAAGCGCACAAATACACAGCAGGCTTTTTACGCGATTAATCGACTATTGTTAATGCGTGGCAAATTTCATTTGCTTTTTTAATTCACTCTTTCAAATATAATTACGTTATTTTATTTATAAGTTCAACGCTCTAAAAGTATTTTTACTTTATGTATAACAATTTTGTGTCAGCGTGTAATGTATATCAATTTTGGTAGATACTGGTAGATACCCCGAAAATGTATGATTTTATATTTTATTGTTTATGTTTTGCACATTGTGCATAGACGTACTATAAATAATATTGTGGATTGGTTTAGCTCATTTATGCTTGCTCAAGTTTATATTCTCTTTTCTATGGCTCAAGTGTCATTTAGGTCATTTGTCTATGGTTTGATGATGTCGGTTTTTTAGTGTTTTTTATATAATTTCATAAGTAAGTTATGTGTTTTAAATATTCACAATGCAAATTTATTTATTCTAATGTCCACATAATACTTTTCTGCACGTGCCCACAAATAAACTTTTGGCTAAATCTCAAATTTATTAATAGTTTCTTTGTCACGCCATAGTAGATTACTTCAAAATGGCTGCCGTTTTTTTATTAGATGTATATTGTTATATCCGAGAAAATACTTCCTCTTGATTGTTTCTACATTTGATCAAATAAAAAAAAACTGTTTTTACACGTTTGTCATAACGTAAACATTTTTCTGATATGACTTCGTTCGCTAGAATTTGACAGGTGGCCATTCATGAATATATATTTTGTTTCAGTTGCTATGATTGACTCGACAATTTGAGCGTATGTCATCAAAATAAACAATTTCGAAAATGAGAAGTAAAGGGACGGAAACCGGCGATACCCTTGAAGGTATTTACTTTCTTTAAAACACTTGTTTTACCGTGAAAGTTCTAGCGCTTTCTGACTTCATGTTCAAGGTCTTCCTCAAAACATTTAATAAATGTGTTATTATTTTTACCAATTTGTCTGCTTAACGCTCCATTACACTTTTAATTTATAAACTAGTGATGCAGATAGAATTTTGTTGATTATTGATTAATTGTTTTGTGCATTTTATTAATTTGTTGTAAAACTAATGTGTGTTACCTGACGCTAGTATCAGTTTTTTGATGATTGATTTGATTACTAAGGAGTTCAAATCTCATAATCCAGAATACTACAGTGTAGGTCACCTAGACAAAAAACAATTATACATATGAAAAACATTCAATAGTGTTGCCCATATTTAAAGGTAATTTTTTGTTATTGTTTTGTTTGAGATTTCTGCGAGCGCTATTATATGAAATAAAGGTAGTTTCTGACATGAAAGGCCTTGCCTTATTGGTGGGAGACTTTCATGTCACCCGCGAACAAGTACGGCTAGTCCGTAACTTTTGAGGCCTTTTTAGCCTTGACAATGGCACGTGATACCGTGCCAAAACGTCGGCCTAGGTCTTCTCTGGGAGACCATTTACAGGAAATGCGAGATATTCCAGAAACTACCTTTTGTCGTCTGGGTTTAATTATCTTTCAAAATGTATCAATTACTATTTAATTTTACACACTGTCGCTGAACTTAATTATCTTTCAACATGTATCAGTTACTATTTCATTTTACACACTGTCGCTGAACTTAATTATCTTTCAAAATGCATCAATTACTATTTGATTTTACACACTGTCGCTGAACTTAATTATCTTTCAAAATGTATCAATTACTATTTAATTTTACACACTGTCGCTGAACTTAATTATCTTTCAAAATGTATCAATTACTATTTAGTTTTACACACAACTCGCTGCAGTCCTTTATAATGGATAATAAACTTTTTATAGGGGACCCCCCGGAAGATGAAGGGGGAGTGTCCAGCAGCGTCCCCAGCGGGGGGGTGTCCCACTGGACTCAACCAGCATCGGCCCCCCGAGTCTGTCCCTCCACATCGGACATGCTCTATGCCAATGTAAGTACAATTCCTTTAGAATTTGTATTCAAGTTACAATGTTTTTTTTTTTTTTTACGAAAATGAACAATATAAAAATATTTGGTGTTGAATAAATTCACCTAATGGCAGTTATGTCGTCAATAATTTTATTTGAATTGAATTTTATACATTTAGGAACCCTTTTCAATGCAAAAATAAGGCAGATTTGTTGGAGCTAAACTTTTGGCTAAATCCAAGATAATGGTCCCATTGCATATACAACGAAAATGATTATTTCAACATATTATTGAATGTGCTAATAACAAAATGAAAGATAATTTACGTTTAAAAAGTAAGTATTAAATAAGATATTACACTTTAAAGTTTCGAAAAATGCACTGCATATTTTGACATTTCATAGGCAATATATGAGGTTAGGTTAGGTTATTAGGTTTGGTTAGGTTAGGTTATTAGGTTTGGTTAGGTTAGGTTATTAGGTTTGGTTTGTTTAATTTAGATTACGATTATTTTAGCTAGATTAAATTAACAGGACATTAAATTATATAGTGAAATACTTATTTTCATTGTATGAACAACGGGACCATAGTCTTGGATTATTCCAAACTTTTAAACTCATAACAGGGATGAGATGAAAGAAGTTTGCGATTAGTGCATTGTATATTACAAAGTAAATTAATAGTAACAATATTATTGTCACTTGTCGTGGCTACAGGAGGAATAAATGTAAAGGCTGGAAATTTATTAGCGATTTATTAATTGTACATGTAATGTACAAAATCACTTAAACAAATTAAACTTAATAAATTACACTTTTTTGCAGTATATCACTCGTAAATGAACACTTTATTATCGCTGGGTAATACGTATTTAACATTCACTAGAACATTCTGTCCAGTAGTATTTATTGCGTAGTATGTTGTGTTTTAATGATGGACCCTGTAACGGGATCTGAAACGTCGGCTAGAGTAGCAAAAGTCACGGGTTCGAAACTCACTCCAGACCAGCAAGTTAGTCCTATTTTCATTGCAGTTTAGTTTGAAAATAGTAAGGATATTGATGTGACACATATTCCGTGTTCGCATCTCTATTAAAAAGACATAAAAACACGGCATAATACTCCAGAAAACAAACCACAAGTACATGAAATACTGTTGTGAATTAATGTTTGAAAAAACTTCGGAGAGTCTTCTTTGTTTAATTTTGAATATAAAATATTCTTTACACTTGGGTGAAATGTTGACATATTGAAAAGTTTTCATTTTTTTTTTTTTCAATATTTCTGGTTTTCTTTTGTAAAATGAAAAAAACGCACCCATGCGTCCGGAACGTAATTAATTATTTCTCGACGGCCGCGTATCGAATATGAAAAATGTAATTTTTTTCCCAGTAGAGAAATCCCATGGTGACCTGTCGTTCTATTTTCAACTCAAAAACATCACCGATTATATTTTAAATCAACAATCAAAACAGAAGTTTTTCTGCCGAAAAATCATATAGAAATGTTGTAGATGTCGCCCTGAACGCGTGTTGCGCAATCGAAATTCAAATATTCCGTCATTCAAGGTCACGCACAAAATGCGCGGGAAATATGATTTTTTTTTTTCGATTTTTGATTTATTTGTATACATATACACAATATGTTTTGCGATATTTGTCAGTTTTTGTTGGTTTATGATTCAATTGAATACTATTGCTTACCCAACGTAACTTGGCGTGCGTCGAATTTGGAACTAAAACCCGCCCCGCCCGCACCCGGCGGTAACCCTTCGCCCTGTCATTTAGTTCAATTTTGTATTTGGTCGGGGGCTGTGACATCTTGATTATCAATATACTGAATTATTATATCCAAAACACCCTAAACAGTTCGGTATGGTGCAAGAACAATTGCCAATGAAGTTTTCCGAAGCTGAAAAAGTGAATAATGGACCGATATTACCATCTGACAATTTGACAGATAGAATGGCCGCCATTACTGCTTAGTTTCTTTAGTGCTGCCTGACCAAATTTCTGTTAAAGGCTACGACACCGGTCACCGGACATTCTGTACATTATGTATTGTGTAATAAATTTACACCCTGATAACTTCTGTTACACGACAGGGACACCCTCCCTCGCACGCCAAGTTATAGTGGTACGTCTATAACAGTGATTTATTAACAAAAATACATACAATTTTGTTGCGTTTATTTGAAATATGTGTATGTGTGTGAAAGTGTATCATAATTATGTGTTATGAGTGCGATGTTCCGTTGTGTGCAGTGCCGTGCAACAAAATATACCACACAGAAGATCATTAGGTAGGCATCAAATAATAATAGTAGTGTTGTCTCTAATAAACAAATAAAAATTAATTATTATTTTTCGGAAAATGTTTCGCTGGCAACATTATCAGAATTCAAAAAAAGAATTATTTTTACTTAAACAATAAAAAAATCATGTCATTTTGACACTTATGATAAAATAATATAAATGTGTGTTTTTTTTTTAATATACGCATGTTTTCATGGTTTTTTCGTAAAAAGAAAAATCACAAAATATTCAGAAAATCTCTGGCCCTAGCCTCTATGTTTATCTATGTTTTTTTGGCCCTAGACAGGTTAAACATGTCCAAACACTGCTCTGAATTTGTTATGTGATTCCACCTTTGTTCCACTGTGTGCAAACGCAGCACCCATCTCGCTTGTAGCTATCTCATATGCCAACTTTTTATGTAGGATATTTCGATTATGCTGTTTACAATGTCAGCGAAATCTCTGACCTTCACCTGGCGGTTAGATAACACAATATCTTGGTTTTTGTTGACCAAGTCCTCCTTAGTCACCTCAATCAGACGGCCTGGGCGCTCTTCATCAAAAACGGATATTTGGCCACAGTTTAATTCATTGCACCAATATGTGTTGAGAGTCGTAGGTGCATGGTCCTTATTAACGCCGCGTAATTTCACTTTGATTTCCACATACGTCTTCCCATCCAAAAAAGGAATCGAATCTTCTCCTTTTTCAACATTATTTTGACTCAAGAGTGCTTGTGCAGAAGTTTTCTCCTGTAATGCTGAATTCCAGCTATCTCTTCATCGCTATATATCTTGTTGTACTCATTCTCCGTACATGTTGGTACCAGTACCTTTAATGCTGTCGCCCCCATCTTGAACCTTGCAGACCTCTTCACAGATTGCTGTATTTCTCACGCGATCATGCAAAGTCTTCCCAGCAATAGCGTGCAAAGTTCTCATTTCAGTTGATTTTAGCATGCTCTTTGTCTTGACAGCGTCCGCCCTCGCTTCAATATAATGTGTGAGGATAGGTCGCATACGGTTCTTATAAACGCGTACCTTGATATCTGTTCTCATATCTCGGAATCAAATCACTGACTGATATTATTATTTTTCCATAGTTGTGAACAAACAAACTTGCCTACTTTCAACAGCTATGAAAACAAAACTAAATCTGTCTGAAATTTTGACAGGCCTCGTTTAAAAGATGGCGTTAAACAATAGTATACAGATTTTGCATCAGTGCATCAGCTTTTGGGCACAGGTACTCAGGGCGTGCAGTGAGAGCATTGAAGCGTGACATTTACGTAAGCATATATTTTGAAAAAAATCTAATTAAAAAATATAATGTCTCGTAATATTCCTATAACAATTATTATCATATTCAGATTTTAATATAACGTAATATTCTATCACATAAATATTTAATTTCAATGTTTTTTCCAAAATATATTTCTGCGTAAAAGTCATGCTTCAATGTACTCACCGCACGCGCCTGCGGGTACTTATCAACAGTCCTCGTAGAAAACTCATATTGAATGAAAAAAATATTGATGTTCCTCTTGGTTTTCAGTTGGAGGAGACATATCCCGCATCACCACCCTTCCTGGAGCGAGATCCCAACATGAGCTCGGCAGCTCGCTACTCCCCCCTCCACCACGCGCATCCCCCGGCTCCCCTGCCACCACTGCCCACCCAGTATCTGCAGCAATATGCACAGCATACTATGCACACAGAGGTATGTATGCAATATAAATGTAATCTGAACCAATTTTCAATAAAGCCATGTATTCACTAGGGGACAAATAGCGCAACATTTCGTGCGGCATGTTGCATCAACATCTACGCTCATGTTTTGGGAACAATGACGCGGTCATTCGACGTGTACACACCGGGACTCGCATATCGCTTGTCGCGGAAATGTCGCCCGATGAGGTTATGATGATTAATGTTGCGTGTCTATTTATTCTAACGTGTTTATCGAAACGTAAAAGAAGTAAAAGGTGGTGGGTGTGAAATTATTTACTGCAAAGAGAAAGAAGGATGGATATTCTGTGCGATCTTCGAATGTCTGACGGATCTTTTGTCGATTTCACTCGAATGACATCAACTGATTTTGAAAATTTATTATAAATAATCGGGCCTTCCATAGCCAAGCAAGACACAATATTACGGAACGCTGTTGGCCCTCACATCAGACTTGCAATTACAGCTCAATTAGAGCTCGATCAGTTGGATAACTTTATCGTTTCCCCTCACTAATGTCATGTTGAGTGGTATACAGTTGTAAACATACCACGTGGTACTGACGTGCGGCGCGATGTCGCGGCAATGGCAATGTTGCCGCAGCACGTAAAAATGCCGCGCGTGTTGTTGAGAGACAATTTGTCCCCTAGTGAATACATGGCTTAAAAATGTCTATGCTTCAAGTTAACTGATGTATTTTGTTTTGCCTTGGCCAGCGCCTGCCCCCCCTGCTGCAAGTGATGGGGGAGGAGCCCCAGCCCGTGGAGGCTCCCTACTACCCCCCGCTGCCCTCGGGGACGGACGCGTACGGAGTGTCATCCTCCAGCACAGTTGGCACGGTGTACATGCCCCCCCACACTCATACTCTACAAACTCATCTCATGGATGCCACAAACGATCTGCAGCTGGTTTTAGCCTCAAATGGTTAACCATTCTTTTTATTACGCTTGCCTGTCCCATATCCAATTCATTGAACCACCATTTCACACAAATTGGTGCTCAGATTTATTTACATTGTTAGAATATGATTCCTAAATATCAACTGGTCGGATGCCGGCCAAACGTAACGCGGAATGTACCCTGTCTGCCGCGCTATTTCGCGCACGATTGCTGATTTTTAGACACTTTTTTGTGATGGTTATATTCATGTAAAAATCAACAATAATCGCTAAGAAGTTGCAGTTTTTGGTTTCTGAATACTTCAATAATTACATACTCATTCATTAATTATGAAAATAAGTAACAAAATTTATTGTCAGAAATGTACGCACATGTTTATCGAAAAAAAAAATGGAAGCAATAACACTAAAGATATTGTATTTCAATATTTTCATTCTAAATATATCAAAGAATATAAAAATAGTTAATTTTAACACTTTTTTATTTAAAAATAACACTTTTTTAACAGATAAATAACGCGGTTCGAAGACAACTTTTGGAATGATTTTTTATCCAGTTTGCGCGGCAAATGACGTTACTTGACAAATAGAACTTGTTCATTCATTCAAAAACTTAAGATACAGCAAAGCATAAGCTTTAAAAACTCATAAACGCAGGTAAAATAGGCCGAATTCGCATACGTGTCTAGGGAGCGCAGATCTGCGCTCCGGCACATAGAGGGTACAAAATTTTTCGTGCAGATCTGCGCTAATAATTTATATTATCTATTTGCGTATGACTTGCATGTTGTATGTTTTAGATTTTGCTTGTTAAATTTTCAAATTATGTAATGTAAAAATATATACGGCCCGATTCTGAAAATAACAATGTCTGGATCTTTAAGATCTCTATTCCAACACTTAATAAACGATAATAATAATTAAAAATGTCCAGAGCGGATTTTGCTATTCTACGGCTCAAATACACTATTAAAATATGACATAAGAAAGATTATTTCTTACAAACGTATTAATTTCTTCATCCACAGCGTCCAGATGAAATGTCATGGCTAAACTTGTCATATACTGTCAGATACTGCGTATTCAAATCTTCCCATCCTGACATTTGACAGATATGTCTGGATCTTTAAGATCTTTATCCCAACGCTTAATAGACGATAATAAGCTTACGTCGGTGTTTGTTTCTGTAAGTTCCTACATGAGATAGATATAGAGGGAGGGAGAAAGATGTAAATTGTTATCTGTCAAATGTCAAGATGGGAATATTTGAATACGCGGTAACGCGGTCAAGTTTAGCCATGATATTTCATCTGGACGCTGTAGATGAAGAAATTAATACGTTTGTAAGAAACAATCTTTCTTATATCATCTTTTAATACAGTGTATTTGAGCCGTTGAATTACAAAATCCGCTCTGGACATTTTTGATTTTTATTATCGTCTATTAAGTGTTGGGATAAAGATCTTAAAGATCCAGATATTGTTATTTTCAGAATACGGATGATAGATTTATAATACAATAGGTAAAGCATTATTTTTGTTTACGAATTACTGGGGTTTTGAAATGAATGTTGTTAATAATCAAATTAATTAATCAATTAGAAAGACATACAGAAAAATCTAATTCACGAAAAAATATTAGGTTACTACTGGGATTCGAACCCAGGTCACCTCCTTTCCGGGGCCGGTGCTCTGACCACTAAGCTATAGCAACCCTCTATGTTTCCGTGAATATATCGACCTTATATGTAG
>JADDOH010015829.1:0-44503 GCA_016648135.1 Agrypnia vestita | reverse complement strand
ATGAGACGATTGTTGAAGGTAGCAGAAACAGAGGGCGTCAGCGGAAGACCTGGCTTGACCAGATAAATCAAATACTGGAGGATGGCTCTGTTAGAAGCTTCAACAACGGAAGAGCATGCATGAGAAAATGTACGAAAGTGTATAAAGCAAAAGTGGTGTGCTGGTACAGAAGTGTGGCATTCTATTCTCTCTGCCTGCCTCTCTGAAAAATGGCTAGATGGTTATTTTGTAAGTTACATACGTAATTAATATTCGACACCTATAAGAGGCCATCCATAAATTACGTCACACGGTATTGGGGGGGAGGGAGTCAACAAAGTGTGACATTTGTGACAAGGGGGGGGGGAGTCACAAGCTTCGTGACGTCACATTTGTAAATCTAAAAATTATTAAAACTCAACTCTAACGAAAACCTTTAAAATACACATCGAATGTACCCAACATTATCCAAACCGAGAATGATGATGAAATTTTGTATCGTTCATTTGTGTTATGTTTTGTAATATTCCTTATTCTGCTTCATCTAGGACTGCGCCCTGTCATTGCTCGGAGTCTGTTCCTGGGATACAGATGTCCAGCTAGATGCCATATTTTATGCGGTCTTCCTGGGAGTCTGGTACCTGACGGCAGCTTGTTCGCTGCTATGTTCACTACTCTCTCAGAACAATTTCTCCAGTAACGTCTTCTAGATCTTCCCCATCGGGCAATATCCTCGACGACGCAAGTCCTTCGTATTTCGGAATTCCCCACTCGGTCTCGGATTGTCAGTCCCGCAGTGGGTCGGAGAGTCTTCATCTCAGTTGTTCTCAGGAGATTTTTAGTTCTGGTAGTGTCAGCCCTTGTCTCGATACCGTACGTCATGATTGGGCGGACACAGGTCTTATATATTTTCAACATGCTAACATTCAACATGTAATATTCCTAAAAAGCTTAATTTATTGCTGATTTTATGAAAGAATATTTTAATTAGAAGAATATTTAAATTGCAAAATATGTGACGTCACAAGGAAGGGGGGTTATATAAATTTATTTATTTATTATTTATATATATTTTTATTTAGTTAATGATACATTGTTTATCATTAGCTAATATTAAAAACATTATATATATATATATATATGTGTGTAAACATATTACATAATATTTCTCTTCATATATTTTCCATTGTTATGTGCCGTTTACATTCTTGTTTGAACATATCGATCCTGCTCAGCTTCCTCATTTATTCCCTTGTAATAAATACAGTTTTGTGTGTTTGTCTTTTTTCTATTTGGAATACTTATTTTGTTTGCGTTTCTTGTATTATGTCTATGCATCTCTGTGTTATATTTGATATTATTTTTAAAACATTTTGTCATTTTGTCGTTTAATATTTTGTGGATAAATATCATTGTATTTAATTTTAATCCTTGTTTTATATTAATCCAATTTAAATCTGAGAGCATCTTTTTAATTTTGGAATATCTATTTCTCTGTAGAATTTTCCCATTTGCTCTATTCTGTTGAATTTGTAATTTTCTTATATCTCCTTCATTACGTAGGTACAAAATAGTGGGGCAATATTGAAAATGAGGAGCGATTATTGATTCATATATTGTTATCGCTGTCTCTTTAGTTAATTTTGATCTTAATGTATAATATAGATATCTCACAGAGACGAAACTGTATTTCTTA
This sequence comes from Agrypnia vestita, assembly GCA_016648135.1. Taxonomy (NCBI): domain Eukaryota; kingdom Metazoa; phylum Arthropoda; class Insecta; order Trichoptera; family Phryganeidae; genus Agrypnia; species Agrypnia vestita. Next base: position 42,828 of record JADDOH010015829.1, on the reverse strand, counting down.
TGGTAAAGTAGGTATATAAGTCATTTGGGTGTACATAGGACTTATGACCTATCTTATGATTGGCTTAAGTGATCACTTTACACAATGTAACATTCGCCATTTCATAAGATAGGTCATGTACACCCAAATGACTTCTATACCTACTTTCCCATAAGAAATAGAGTTTCGTCTCTGTGAGATATCTATAATATACATTGATTAATTAATAATGTCAAAATGTGACAAAAATCCAGCACTGTTCTGAAAGATTTGAACAAACTCAAAATATTTTGAATTTTGATCTCATTCTTCTTAAGAATGATACTCTGATAAATGTGACCACCTGTGACAAAAGCGAAGACTAAATAAATTGTTATTTTAAATTATCACTTGGTCTGATCCCGTGCTAGGCCGGGTGCTGTAAACATACACATTTAAAATTATTCGTAGCATATAAATAAATTACCGTAAAATTGTCGTGAATTCGAACGCGCGCGCCAGACAGCTGTCGGTCGCCGATCGTCGACACAACACGTAATGACTGCCTCCCTGGGTAGGAATTACGTCCCGTCAATTACCGGGCAAGGCGCATGAGTGTTCGCGAAGAGAGGCTCGCGCAGTTGTCATCGTAGTTCGGTCGCACCGGGCGCGGCGCTTCTCGGTCGCAGTTACTACGGTCTGGTCGAACCGTTATTTTAACCGGTTGTTTTCGGTACGGTTACTTGGAATTTGCATCTTGTCGTACCGACGATTCGTGACTAAGATATGAGTGTTGTACAGTGCCGATGGTTGCCGTCAAACTGCGAGAGATTAGTTGCCAACCATTGACGCAATCAGTTACAATTAGGGAATGCAATCCCGAGTCGGGATTGCCCTTTCCAAAACCGCGGGATCTCTGCGGATCGGGATCCCGAATACTTTTGTGTTTTTTTGTTTGTTTATAGAGCTGAATAGCAATTAACGACAGTGCCTTGCATTTTTATATCAGCAATTTTAATAAAATGTTCATTGTAAATCATTGGATTAAAGTTTTTGTAGGCGTTTTTCCAAGCATCAATCAGTCAATGTAGTAGAGTAAAAACTACTAACTAGTAGTAGTTTTTATTACTGTGTTAGGTTGATAAAATACAGCAAATATTGTTCAAAGCTATTTTCATTATTTGAATGTGACATGAACATAAGTTTTAAGTACCTACTAAAAGCTCTACAGACATACACAATTAAACACACAAAACATTAAAAAATGCTGATCAATCCCGATACTCCGTCCGATTTTTCGGTTCGGGATTGATCTCGTAAAACGCCTCGAGATCTCGCGGGATCGGGATTGCATTCCCTAGTTACAATACCATCACTAGCGGTAGCGGTTCGATCACCGTTCGTTCTAAAAGATAATCGTTTATAGTGATATTGTGTGTGTGTGTTCGCCTTCGCCTTGTTGATAGTGTGTGTGCAGTGTATATATCGACGGTCCATACGTGTACTGTCGAATCTGCAAAAAAATGATTTTCGTTTTAATATCTTAAACCATGTGATGTTTAAAAAAACTAACTTTCCTTTAATACAGGGTGTCAAATAGCTAGTAGCAAGAACTTTAAAGGTGGATTACTGCCTTGATAGTGAGACGAAAATGTTCGAGCAAACATGACCTAATTAATATCAATAGTTATGGAGATATGCAATACAAAGTTTGCCTTTTTTTTTTCAATATTTCTGACTTATTTTTTGGTGTTGAACTAAAAAGTTGAACTATCATTACATTACATGGATTATGAAAAATTCATTCGCTTTAATAGAAATCGAATAAGATAATAGAAACCTTGCAATTTAATTTTATCATTTTATTTGAGTTGTATTGAAGCCAATGAATTTTTCATAATCCATATGTTCAACTTCTCAACTTTTCGCAAAAAAATAAGTCAGAAATATTGAAAAAAATGCAAAGTTTGATATTGAATATCTCCATGTCTATTGATATTAGGTCAAGGTTGCTTAAACACTTTCGACTGATTATCAAGGCAGGAGTCAACCTGTAAATTTTATGCTACTAGCTATGTATATTCTATATAGATTATAGATATATATTATATATTATATATATATATATATATATATATATATCTATTATTCACAGAGAAATATATTCCAAAATTAAAAATATACTCTCAGATTTAAATTGGATTAATATAAAACAAGGATTAAAATTAAATACAATGATATTTATTCACAAAATGTTAAACGACAAAATGCCAAAATATTTTATAAATAAGATCAAATATAACACAGAGATACATAGACATAATACAAGAAATGCAAACAAAATAAGTATGTGCTTGGCTTAAAAGGAAAAAAAATTTTTTCAACGATTTCCGAAAATATACAGTAAATTGGATGGTTAAAGATTTATTTTTAGCAGATTCGAAAGTATTCGATACATCTATATGCATATATTTGATGAATATATCGTCACTTAAGAGGTAAAGTTTCAGTACAATATTATAAAGCTCAACTGTCTTTAAAATTCTAGGAATTATCGTCCACAAACAGCCGATTGATTTTAAATATACGACATTAAAAATCGGTTTAACCGTGTCTCTGCAAGGTTGAAAAGTGCGTGTAATCACGCACATGGTTGGCGCGTAAACACGCTCATGGAATTTAAAGAGTAAAATTTTTTAAATTGTGAAATCACGGTTTTTATTCTGGAAGATACTTTATCGTTGGTCAAACATCCGCATAAAAATCGCCCGTCGACTTGACCAAAATTAGACTATGCTTCCGTGCGCTTTTCGCGTGATGTATATAACTCTCGAGTTCCAGAAACTTCGGGCGCATTTCTTTTCTTTCTTCTTTTGGCTTTCTCCATCTTTTGTTTCGTCCCCTCCCCCCTGTGGAACACATTTTGTCCTATTAATTCCAGAAGTGTGCTGCTTTCTGTTACCAAATAAGAACAAAAATAAATGATGATAATAAATGCTGATTTATCAATCACGTATTCTGTACCGTTTTAATTGTGCCAAATACAGTAAAGGAAATACAGTAAAATACGTGCATTATCCTTGGCTTTACCAAACCGAGTTTCTGCAGGGTATGCTTGGCTACAATAGTCTAGAGACTAGAAGGAATGTGTATTTGATTACACATTTTTATCCATTGTTGCGCGGTATGATCGATAATCCTGAAATTATGCAGAGCATTGGTTTGTATGTTCCTGATAATTACAGTAGACATCGACAGCATAGATTGTTTCACATTCCAATATACAGGACCAACCTGCCGATGGTTATGCCTGTTGGAAGAGCCACAGCTATGCTGAACAAAATCGCTCTGGGTATTGATATATTCCACGTGTCTGAAGGGGTTTTCCGAAGCGGGATTCTCCTACACCTTTGACCAGATTTTATGTTATTTTTAATTTATTAAATATGTTTATTTTGATATATACTTCCTAATATGTATGCCTCAAACATTTTGTTTGTAATGTACATATTATCAATAAATAAATTGAAAATTGAAATTATAATTGAAAAGGAAAAAATTACGTACCGTCTGACCCCCCCCCCCCTCACGTAGCCCAGCGTAGCATTCAACCTAACCCCCTCCCCATTGGTCAGGCCACGTAGCTTATGGACGCTCCCTTACGACTTTCATACCTGCGCTCCTAGGACAACGGGTTGAACATCAACACGGCGACGATGACGCAGAACGTATTGAAAATATGAAATAAACTATACACGGCAACACGGCCTTCTATTGGCAGACTTGTACAATATTTTATCCTCTTAAGATAAAGCGATCGTTGAGGCGGAAGACGCCCCCCCGCCCATGTACAGCCATGTGCCACCGTGTAGCGCACCGCTACGCCCTGTCCCGGCGGCGTGTATCTATATAAGTATCTATATAAGCCCGCCCAGAGCGCCGCGACGCCTGTCTTCATGTCAGGGGCGTCGAAACTGTGGCGCGCGGTATATATTGTCATGCGCCGTGGCTGCGGGAGGAATTAATGAAAACGCTGGGATTTAATACAGGATTTATTTAATTAATCGAACTAATGTACAAGGTCACTTATCGCTATTAAATGTAACGCTATTCCTTAAATTAAACTGCTTCGCAAATTTATCACTCGTAAATAGACACTTTATATACGCTTTGATACTTTATCCAGTATTCCCCAGAATATTAGATCCAATTTCCGCACTTATTAATTTCGCTTCGGTTTATCTCGTTACTTAAGAACTTTCTAGAATCGCTGCCGAATTTCCGCTCGCTTGGCGTCGCTGGCTTCTCGCCGCTACCGCTCGCCTGGCCGGACTGACCGCCGCCCGCGGCTACCTTCGCTTGTGTTATCGCTGTAAGACGCGCACGGAAAATAGCTCCAAACTTGCTCCCGCGTGTTGTATTTATAGTCGCTGATGCTGTTATCGATATTTCAAGAAGTTCCTCGCGTTTTCCAGAGTTTACTAGCAAGTACTCGTAGTTTCCACATTTTGCTGGAAAGTTGGTGGTGATTCCAGATCCTTCGGCAGTATTGTCCAACTTCAATAACTGTCACTTTGACAGAAGTGCGCGACTCCTTTTAGCCTCGTTACACAATATTAAAAACAATATAAACCCGAAGATTTAAATATCTCGGACATTGTTATGTGACATCCATGGATGTACGAGATCTTGCATCTCACGATGGAGAGGAAAATTATTGGATGAAGGATAGCATCATGGCTGAAGATCCTGGAAATGGTTTGGCCCAGCCTCCTACTGAATGGACAGGGGCGGAGAGCAAGATGAAGCAATGATTTTTAGAAGTTTAATAATCACAGGGCCACTATTCCGACCCTGTGGCACACCTACAACGACGCGCTAATTTGTATGTATCAAGGATCAGCTGAGATCAAGGATCTCGGTATTGTGGTTGATGCCAAGTTTCTCTCTTTCTCAAGTCACATAAACCAATAGTTACAACGTGTTATACGCTTTTAGGTTTCGTAACACACATATTAAAAGGATTTTCGAATGAGAAGTGCATCGAGCAAATGTACAATTTCATCATTCGTTCAAAATTGGAATATCGAATGGTAGTGTGGAGCCCACACCAAAGGATCGACATGATTGAGCAGATTCAAAAGAAATTCTTGCGCTACATATACATGCACAGAAAGGAGACTATCCTACATTCATGAACCACGAAGTACTGCTGAGGGAATGCAACTACCGCAGCCTCGAGTCGCGCAGACAGGAGGGTGAAAGAATTTTTGAAATCGGATGAGTAGTTTTGGAGATTACCTGCTACATCCAAACTTACAAACCTTACTTCTTTATTCAATTCAACTCAATTCAATTTATTTAATAATATGTACATTACAAACTAAGTGTTACATATTATGGAAGTATATATCAAAATAAAAATATTTAATAAATTAAAAATAACATAAAATCTGGTCAAAGGTGTAGGAGAATCCCGCTTCGGAAAACCCCCTCAGACGCATGGAATACATCAATACCCAAAGCGATTGTGATCAGCATAGCTGTGGCTCTTCCAACAGGCATAACCATCGGCAGGTTGGTCCTGTATATTGGAAAGTGAAACAATCTATGCTGACGATGTCTAATGTAATTATCAGGAACACACAAACCAATGCTCTGCATAATTTCAGGATTATCGATCATACCGCGCAACAATGGATAAAAATGTGTAATCAAATACACATTCCTTCAAGTCTCTAGACTATTGTAGCCAAGCATACCCTGGAGAAACTCGCTTGGGTTAGGTTGGGTTAGGTTGGGTTAGGTTAGGTTAGGTTAGGTTAGGTTAGGTTAGGTTAGGTTTATATATAAGTGTAGATTATCATTTCTTCTGTGATTACGAATTTGAATTCTGATCATGACTTACAAACTTTCCTCAATGCGGACAAGAAATGTTGAAAATTCGAAATGAAGAGGGGTGTCTTGGCGACAAATGTTTGAGGACTGGTGATTTCTCTTACTTTGGTTTGGGGGTAGTAATTTGCATGTAAAATGTGTCGTGAATCCTGCGGAGTTAGAACCGGGAGCCGAAACCGGCGGTGGGGGAGGGAAGGCTCCCGGGGGGGGGGGCGGGGCACAGGGATGTTAAAAAATAATTAAAAAAAATAAATTATAAATTAAAAAATTATTGTGTGCTAATTTGGTTAAATATGAGCCTCGTTGGATAAAAGTACGGCTTCATTGTACGAGCATTTTTTCAGGGTGAACGAATAATATTCCCCTGCAGGAAACTATCGTATTTCAGCGGGCATGACACTGGTTTCTCATTTTTATTTATTTTATTTTTATTTATTTTTTAAGTTAGTTAATATTATCTATTACTAATAAACTATCCATAATAACCTACATATTTACATTTACAACTAATGTAATCTATGATACAATCTTTAATTAATACATCTTATGCTCTACAATTCGATACCATTTTTCCAATAATTATAGCATTTGTTTTTAAATTCATTCACCTTATTTATAATCTTCATGTTTTCTGGCATTTCATCGTATATTTTTACACCTCTGTACATTAGACAATTCTGTGTATATACTTTTTTCTTAAATGGTAATCTTATTATATTCCTATTTCGGGTGTTATATGTATGTATCGTACATCACTATTTGCAATAATTTTGTTCAAAAAATATTTTGGCATTTTGTTATGAGAACGTTATAAATAAGTATTTTTTTAATTTCCATCCAATTGAGTGCTTTTCGCATTTCTTCAATTCTGGTGTATTTACTTTTTACTCCCTTTATATTAACTCGTGGCGTCTGCTTGCTTGCCGTCAACAAAAACTTTGGATCGATTTTTGACCCTTTTCCCGTGATCCAATCGGGCTGAAACTTGGCAAGTAGACTCGTGGCGACGATCAAGAAGATCTATTAAATTTTCGTTAAAAAAAATTAATAATTGTAGTATAATTTCGGATTTTTAGAAATTTTATTGGTTTTTCAAATTGGAATCATTAGAAAAGTTTGATTACGGCGGCCCGATAACGTCGCGGAATATTTTCTAAATTTGAATTACTCCTTCGGTATGCATAATAGGTACTTCACTACGAATGTCGAAAATCTAAATTGACTGACAAATGCTTTTAGAATTTAATCTTCAAAGCATGAAGTGTCTTATCAAAGCTCAAAACAGCTGACATTTTATTAGAAATGTATTAAATTACTGTAAGTTTAGTGTTATGTTATATGGTTTAATTCGTCTTTAAATGTTGTTATATTTCACAAAGAAAGGGAGTATAATGAAAACTTGGTTTTTGTGGGTTACTTTTTTAAATATGATTCTCATTGCCCTGTTTTGCATCACTTGTAATTTCTTAATGTTTCCTTCTTATAGTTTTGTATTAACTCTACACTATTTTTATTCAATTTTTTTTTCAATCTTCCAAGAATTTTTATTTTTTAAATATTTTTTTAGAACATATTCAAAATTTGCTGCCAAAGTTAATTTAGAATCTAAAATTATACCGGAAGATTTATGTGCTTTTCTAAAGCATGGGTGTTTTTATGATGTTTAGTTACACATAATAGGCCATTGCGGCCATCTTGTAGAGCTGAAATTTAAAAACAGTTCAACTCCGATTAAATTCGTGTCCAGTGACTTTCTGTAATTAATAAAGATTTTATTCATTTTAAATATTTCATTTGGCTCCCGCAGCCTACTGCGCAGAGTGACTGTTTTGAAGTTTTACAAGCGCAACAGAGAAATCCATAGAAACCAGCGACAAACATGCGGTGGCTGGGTTGAAAGCGCACGTGTGAATCCAAACGATAATAAATCAAAAATGTACCCACGGACAAGCGAGAAGTTTTCTAGTGCGGATCTGAGTGATTTAATTAACGTGTATTTTTTTCAAAAATAAATAAATACTTATTCCTTAAGAATCGACACGTCAAAGTACCGTCATTTTTGACGGGTTGCAGCTAGTTATACACATTTGTGAATAACTTAACGTTTGTTTCCGTTTTAGAGCTTGTCTTTTAAAACTGTCAAGATACAGAAAAAGCAATATTGCTTATTTCAGAATACGGCCGAATACATGTAAATAATATTTCAAAAATGTTCACTTTTATGGAAAATCGTTTTCCAGACCACCTTGTAGTTGTTTCACGGATGAAAAGCTGCGCAGCCTCTACACAGATGTCACTTTATGTACTCCACGGGACTGTTCACTCTACAGTTTTCATCTTCTTCAAATTACAATCCATTTTTATGCTTTAGCCTGAAAGGAATTTAAATTTGCGCGTCTTTCGTAAATGGATTTCGTTGACATGGAAATGCAAAGATAAAGATGACTTTATTTAATGCGGTCACCGGCGAAAACGAGGGGAACTCTGTCGAAGAATACGTGAGCATGTTTCTGAGCTGTTCTGCCGTGTTTTTGTCCTCATACAGTTTACTGTAAAGTGCCAGGAAATCCTCGGTAACGTATAATTAACGTACAAACGATAATTGTTTGTTTTCACAACTTTTGTATTGAAAAACATTAACATGTTTCAGAGCCCAAGGCCCCTTCGTCAGGATACAATTGTATACTAACAAACTAAATTCAAAATTCGAAGTATAGACAATCAAAATATAAAAATTATATATGGAAAATGAATAATAATGAAGTACCTACAAACACGGAAACAGATTTCAAAGATAACTATTTAAAAATAGGACCTGGTTATTCATAATATTCAATTTACTATTAACACTTTTTCTTATTTACAAAATTTCTAATTTATCAAACTGTGATTCTGTATAATTTGTATGTAAAATTTGTAAACCCTTATTAATATCAAAAGGGTGATCCATACCCAAAAGACGGTTGGCGAATTCGGAATAATTATTGCTACTTAAACACCTTAAGTGTTTTTGAGTTTGTTCAAATCTTTCAGAACGGTAGTACTGGATTTCTTGTCACAGAGACATAATTAATCAATTAATGTATATTATGGATGTCTCACAGAGACGAAACTGTATTTTATTATTATTATGGGAAAGTAGGTATAGAAGTAATTTATGGTGTATATCGGACTTACGACCGATCGTATGGTAGGCTAAACTGATCACTTTACACATATGTAACGTTCGCCAATTCCACCATGATAGAATATACCATGTCTTACTAATTTTTGGAAGTTTTATATATATGGATTATATGACACACATCATGTACGTGTTGTACAATATATTATACCGGCCTGTGACAGTCATTTTTCTTCCCCCTAAATCCCCACAGATGTCGCTAATTATTTTTGATATCGTTAATGTCGCTAAAGTGATCACTTAAGCCTACCATACGATCGGTCGTTAGTCCGATATACACCATAAATGATTTATTTACCTACTTTCTCATAATAATAATAAAATACAGTTTCGTCTCTATGAGACATCCATAATATACATTAACCTTAAGTGTTCCTTAACTTAAACTTAAAAATTTCTTTAATTAATCATTTAATTTTTTTGAATGACGGCTAACATTTTGATGCGAAAAAATTGGATAAATGATTCTATACTAGCAGTTAAGCAATTGCTATGTGGTCGCTGCGCAGCCAATAGTGCCCGCTACGCGGCCATTGGTGGCTAGGCGCTAGGCGGCTATTAGTGTTTGCGATATTTTTTAAAACTGGTAATGATTTTACTAATTTTTAGTGCCATTTTGCGTAAAAGATGCTTCAAGGGCGCTTTACAAACAAGACATCTCGAAGAAGTAAGTAATGGTAAAATCAGGCATTGTCTACTGCGTTTTTGAAGCAGTCATAATATATATGATACATCGCCGTATATGCGTTCGAGTTTGACACATTTCCTACCATAGATACGTTCTCACCTAGAAATTAACGTCAAAAAAATAGTTGCCTACAGAAAAAATTAAATTAATTTGAAATTATGTATGTATAATATTTCTTCACATTAAACAGTATCTACATGAATGTTCTTAGGTTTTCACAGCCACTCAAAATCTAAAGGTTTATGTTTTCTGGGGTATTACGCCGTGTTATTTGGCCGGAAAGGTCGTAATAACACGGCATAATACCCCAGAAAACACAAACCTGAAAATATCTATCATCATTATCATCATTCTTGGTACTACAACCCTTGGTGGGTCTTGGCCTCCTCAATAATCTTCCTCCACTCATCTCGGTCTAGTGCCAGCTCTCTTCAGTTCCGAAGCTCCAAGGCAGAGATGTCTTTGAGGACGTTGTCGCTCCATCTTAATTTTGGCTTTCCTAAGCTCCTTCGCCCTATCGGCCTTGAATTCAGCAGGGACTTTGGTGCTTGATGCTCGGACATTCTCTCCACCTGACCCAGCCACCGAAGTCTTCCCAGTTTTATAAATTTTGTGACGTTTGGCTCCTTAAATAGGGTATAGAGCTCATTGTTGTAAGGTCTGCGCCAAAGTCCATTGTCTAGAACCGGTCCGAAGATACGCCTCAAAATTTTCCTTTCAAAAACGTTCAGTGCTCGCTCATTCCTCTTAGTTAGTACCAACGTCTCAGCTGCGTACGTGAGCACTGCCCTAATAAGCGTTGATAATATCTATATGTATTTTAAAATATTCTGAACACAAAAAAAAAACATACGATTTGAGTAATTTTTTAAGCTGGCAATGGAAAAACCACACGATACTTGATGCGTAATCATAATGCAATCATATTGTAACGAGATGCTTGAAAGAATTTACGCGCTGTCCAAACCCCTGGTAATACGTCCCTTGTCATAAAACTATCAAAGAATCTGGAACGGCCTGATTTACAACCTTCGGGAAACGTCTATAATATTCGAGAAAAGCCTAGAAACGACGAGAATCTTCTCGTAAACACTGGAATGATCCAGAAAGTATGAAAGTATCAGCATTCGGATGTAAATACTGCGCGGAGAGTAGTCATTACCGTGCGAAATCACTACGAAGTAGGCTGCGAGCCGCGACAGCCGGGATGGACAGCCGGAGCGATACATCAAGCGAATAATCGAGCGAAATTCTTACCTATGTGGCGAAATAAACCGAAGCGATTAAAGCAGGGAGAATTGGATGGAATTTTTTAGTGAATGTTAAATAAATTATCAAAATGTTAAAAAAAAACCTGCTAGAGAAATATGCCCTGTTTGTACCAAATGATTATTTGCAAAATCGAGGTCACGCGCTATTTCATGTCCCAAAATGCAGAATGGATGTAATGAATAAGCACACCATAACGCAAGTGTGCAGCTCCTAAATAAGCTGAGCGATCATGTCGATGTATTAAATGATAGCATTGAAAGCATCAAGTAGCGGATCGCTTCCATCTAGGTACTCCCTCCAAGTTATAACTTGCATTGTAAATGGAGCAATCTGTAATACAATTAAAAGAAATACGCGTTACCCAGCGATAATAAAGAGTTCATAAATAAGTGAAGGACAGCGAAAAAGTGTAATTTAACGAATGGGTTTCGGGTTCAATTCGTTTTAAGTGACTTTGTACATTGTAGTTAATTAATCATAAATTTATTTATTTATCTTAATAATTTAGTTCCAAACATAATGTTGTGTGGGCTAATATATAATTTCACTGAGACATATTGCATTCCATCTAATCATTTAAAAGTCTTTATAATAAAAATTTTTCACTTGAGTTTAAACCTCCTTATATTCTCCATGTTTTGAATTTCCTTCGGCAGGCTATCGAAGATTTTCATACATTTATACATCATACAATTTTGTGAGGTGTTGTTAAAATAATAATACACTTAAAAGTTTCAATAATAATAGTTAAAAGGTAATAATACAGAAAAACATAAGACAGGTAAAATAATAATACAGTTAAAGGTACAAATAATAATAGTTAAAGGTAAAATAATAATACAGTTAAAGGTACAAATAATAATAGTTAAAGGTAAAATAATAAAACAGAAAAATTTATTGTCCATTTCCATTTCGTTGAGATGTAAACAATTGTATCAGCTTTGTCCTACACACAGTTACACTATCAGCAAAAATGTCAGCCGCCTCTGCATGTTCATTCCCTAATGAGTGTAATCTGGGAATTACAGAGTTTGCTAATGCATTAGTTCTGACATTTCCACTATAATAGAAAAATGCACTGTGTCTTGATGACCTCGATGGAGCATATAAGTCGATCAGACTAATAATCTGGGGGCAATCAATCAAACTATTTACGATCCTATAAAGAAATATTAGGTCTGTTACAGTACGTCTCACAGACAAGTTTAAAATTTGTAAATAACTAAGGAGATAAGTAGGATAAGTAAGATAAGTAAATAATTAAGGAAAAAGAAGATGGCCTCAAGGAAGAAACTCATCGACGGATCATTTTCCACCGAAGTGCATTAATGTGCAGCGGAAACGAAGAACGCGGAACAATGCAGGAGCACTTTTGCAGAATGGTCGGCTGCATCGTGCATTTGCACACTTGATTTTCAGTAAACCAAGTGCTGCACACTTCCTGGGCCACTCCAGCGCACCCTCGGGTATATTGTTACCGTTGCGGGGTGCCACCCCGGCCAGAACCCACCCCTACGTGCCAACACTAGACGGGGTACGTTTTCCACTTGTACTTATTTCATTTTTTGAAACAGACTGTCGAAAGGTCATTTTATGACGCTGATAACAACCGAATTATAATTTTTTATTTAAAATATAATGGAAACCTAAAAGGTTTATTTTTTAAGGTAGATTTTTAGTACACTGCTAGAACATTCTCCTTCCAGAACTTTCAAGAAATTTATCGAATTTACAGGAACCTTCTAGACACACCGACACGTTCCGCCATTCAGTTTACAACCTTATGGAATTTTCGGGAATTTTCTAGAACTTTCTCCTTCCAGATTCTAGAGCAGGTTTTTCCGGAACCTACTAGACTCACCGACACAGCCGGCGCGCCTATTTTGAAACAATCTGAAGCATTTGCGCCCTTTCTATAACAAAACAATTTGCGACAATGCACATTTTCGTCACTCACTCCCACCCACGCACAGCCACCCCTACCAAACTCGCATATTTTCGATGTGACACCAAGTACTTTCCACCACCATAACCACCGGTGGGTGGTTGTGGCTGGTTGTAGAGAAAACTTGGCGGATAGGGAAACACGGGTTTCTTTATATATATATATATTTTTTTTAAATGATTCAATATGAGAAATAATAATAATATGATTTAGATACAAAATCATTTTTTTATAGTTGGCCGAGTTTTAACATTTTCGTCACATCTGTTTTGAATTTGTCAGTGGTCAGTTGTTTGGTCTGTTGTGGCAGGTCGTTGTACAGTTTTAATCCGTTGCAAATTAGTCGGGATTGTCCTGTTTTTGTTTTGGCGTGTGTTATGTGATAGTTTTGAGCCTTCCTAGTGTTGTGTTGATGTTTTTCATGTATTTTGTGTAATTTTATGTCTTCGTCTTGTATTTCGCCAATTGCTAGTCTGTGAATAATTTTAAGTGTTTCGATTTTTGTATTGCTTTCGATGTTTAATTGTTGTGTTATATGGTATACAGTTTCAGTTGGTGTCTTGTAATGTCTTGATTCAATTCGAATCGCTTTCATTTTTGACTTACGAGTAGCCAAAAATCACACGGAGCCGTGATGAGAGAGCAGGAAGCCTGACGAAATAGGGGAATGCTGTGTTTGGAGCTGCCAACTGTGGCAAGAATTTTTTTCGGACACTTTTTACAAGCCTAAAACACGATTCAATGCTCTTGGAATGCCGTTCAGCTGGGCCGTCGCGTTCCGCATAATGTCTAGATTCAATTCGGATCGCTTTCATTTTTGACTTGTGGAGTAGCCAAAAATAACGAAGCCGTGATGAGAGAGCATGGAGCCTGACAAAACAGGAGAATGCTGTGTTTGGAGCTGCCAACTGTGGCAAGAATTATGCGGACGCTTTTTTCAAGCCTAAAAAACGATTCAATATGCTCTTGGAATGCTGTTCAGCTAGGCCATCGCGTTTCACATAATGTATTCTCATGATTAGAAGCAGGTCGCTTTCAGCGGCATTTATAACTTGTGGAGTAGCCAAAAATCGCACGGAGCCATGACGAGAGAGAAGGGAGTCTGACAAAACAGGGAAATGCTGTGTTTGGAGCTGTCAACTGTGGCAAGAATTTTACGGACACTTTATTCAAGCCTAAAAAACGATTCGATGCTGTTCAGGTGGGCCGTCGCGTTCCGCATAATTTTATGATTCAATTCGGGCCATTTTCAACTTGTGGAGTAGCCAAAAATCACACGGAGCCGTGACGAGAGAGCAGGGAACCTCACAAAACAGGAGAATGCTGTGTTTGGAGCTGCCAACTGTGGCGAGAATTATGCGGAAACTTTAATCAGGCCTAAAGAAATGATTCAATTCTCACTCCTACCTCATTCACATGTTTTCAGATTGTGCAACGATGATCCTGCATGATCAAAGTCTGCCCTTGGTCGATCACTTTGTTGTTTCAGCTTGAGGGCCTTCTGGACGCGGTTCGCTATCCACTGACGTGCAGCCATCTTTGAAGCGGTTGTACTACTCTCTCATCTGTGGCAAAATTCAATACAAGTCATTGAAATTCAATACAACTGTACTTCTTCAGCCGAAAGCTGCTTTTTGCTGGTGGCGAAAAATTAACCCAGGCGAATGAATGTCTCATATATGACAAACGACCTCACCACTTTTTAATTTGATTGGGCGGAAAAAAGTTTAAATATTATTTGAACAACACTTTGTACATATATTTTTTTTATAATCTTCTTTTTTGTAGACCTCTGTTGTACAAGGAAAAAAATTGAAGGCGTCCCTATAAAAAGAGTCTAGATAGTACATCAGGTCAAAAAGTGTTTTTATTTTTGTAAAATGATCTATATAACAGTGTGCACTATGCGCGGTATTTATTTTCCATGATTTCAATTCAGTGTAGCCGAAATTCGACCTCAAAAGTTACAAAGCTGACGTGGAAAAAAAGTCTATATTCCTCTATATTCATCTGGCAGTAACAAATATGAATATAGGTATAGATGAAATACGAAAGTTCCAAGATATCACTGGGATTGCATTATAACATAAAAAAAAGAAAACATAAATAAAAGGCAAGCGAATTGTATAAAATGAAAAAATGAGAGATTCTGGTTATTTATTTCACAAAGTGTTTTTCCCCTCTCCTGCAAAATTTTTTTTTTGCATATAGACCCTTTTAATAGGGCCTTCAATTATTAAATATTTCATAGGCTAGTCCAACTATAGTTTCTTTTGTTTCTTGTATCTGTAAGAAAGCCGTACTGAACTGAATATTTTCCTAATCGTATTATATTCGCGTTATCTTTACGCTTTTTTCGAAGTCGTTTTATATTCGCGTTATCTTTACGCTTATAATGTAAATGTTAGTAAATGTTTCGTACTGCAGAATGTCTAATTTTTTGCGAGAGCTGCGCGTTTTCCTTCGATACGATACTGTTACTAATCCCGCATTTGCTGACACACTAAATGTTTTGTGAGTGTTCCAACGGTTAACTTGCTTGTCAATGCGATGTGTCATTTGCAATCATTTCTTATAGAGTAGCACTGTTTGAATCAATATCATTTTAATTTCATTAGAGTTCATTAATTACAATGGATAAAGACATGTATTCACTAGGGGACAAATCGCGAAACATTCCGCTCGACATGTCGCATCAACATCTACGCTCGTGTTTCGGGGACAATGACGCGGACATTTGACGTGTACACACCGGGACTCGCATATCTTGTCGCGGAAATGTCATCCGATGAGGTTATGGATGACAGCTGCGGTATCTCATTTGGCGAAAACGGGGTTCCGCGCAATTCAAAATGTTTTTTTGGGTCGCAATTTCAAATTAACGAGGTTTTACTGTAGTAAATTGAATATTATTAAAAACAGGGTCCTTTTTGCAAATAATTATTGTTTTCCAGACGTCGCGGAAATATATCGCCCTATGAGGTTATGATGATAGCCGCGTATCTGTTTATGTTAATGAGTTTATCGAAAAGTAAGAGGAGAATGCGAAATTATTTACTGCAAAGAGAAAGAAGGACGGACATTCTATGCGATCTTCGATCGATACAGCTCGATGAGTTCGAGAACGATTTCGTTTCCCCGCATTGTCATCTTGACAGATACAGCGCATGCGTATTCACTTGTAAACATACCACGTGATACTGACGCTCCGCGGAATGTTGCAGTGAGTACGCTCGGGTACCGTGCGCATGGCAACGTTGCCACGGCACGTAGAAATGCCGCGCTATGTTGTGCGCGAGGTCGCGGAACAGTGCACGACGTTGCAACGTCACGTAGACTCTATGCCGCGCGTGCTGTTGAGGGACAATTTGTCCCCTAGTGAATACATGGCTTAAATGGTATAAACTCATTTTTTTCTGTTTATATGAATTAGTTCATGGTAATTTGTAAAGAAAGTTCGGTAGATGAATATTTTGAAAATTTTACGCATGGCGCCTCGTACATGGGGGCTTGGCGGGAATATGGTCGGGAAATGGGATAAGGAATAGGAAGGTCAAGAGAAATGACGAGTCAAAAAATGGACTGTACTGGTCGAGAAAGGAAGGGACGTTTTGACTCATCTTTGTCTCTTGGCGCTCTCCAGATGTCACCTCACCAAACACTTGGTTCACTCGGTTGGCCACCAACACGCGTTAACCCCGCTGTCCGGCGGTGACGAGACGAGAGAATATTTATAGGATGCACAATTAAACACAAGACGAACATTTACAGGGCAGGAAGCGAGAAAGTGTCCTGTTGCTTTGATTACGAGATAGCGAATAGATTTCGATAGAGACAAATCAGTGTTGCCACATAAGAAAAAAAAATTCTGTAAACAATCGATTTCTGTGCCAACGTGACGTCACGAATATCGAACATAGTATTGTCGCGGGTCGTGGCCGTGCAAAGCAAATGAAAACACTAAAAAAATCGAAAGTTCAATTTATTACCAAAAAAAGTCAGTGGACATGACTTAAATCGAAGAACTTTTCTTTACTTTATAGTCACGAAATGTTTCCAGAATATTTCACACACTTATGCATTGTTTCTTGATTCACACTAATAATTTATATCGATTAGATCACTTTCTTGTGAATTCCAATAAATATTCTCACGTAGAGAAACTTCTTGCACCAGTAAGGAATTACTTTGCTTATTACCGCTAGTATCACTAATGCGTTCGCTCTGTAGCTAATATCGCGTGGGTTAACCGTTGAATGAATGACCGACTCCGCGTTGTGTGACGCCCTTGTACACAGAGGTTTATTCCTTCAAAATTTTTCGAGAGACTTGTGGAGCGTTCTAGACTATTTTAAAGTATTCCATATTACGCTCCAGAATGTTATGGAACGTTCGAGAGAATTCGATCACATTGTTGTCCTTGAACGGTGCGCATTATATTGTAACAATACTTTTATTCACGACGACAATGTTGATCTCGTAGGCTTCGAACCATGGACGAACGAATGGCTTTATTCATAGGAACTTTGAACTAAAGAAAGCCTATTCAGAACACGTAAAAAATAATTCTTTTGTAATTTGGGCACGTTGCCAAAAGATATGGCAATTTCTGATAATGTTCAATAAGACGGATAGACCAACTAAACAAGAACACCTGATTTAGACCACCATATGACGATATTCATGAAAAGAAAATTTTGAGGCGTATCTTCGGACCAGTTCTAGAAAATGGACTTTGGCGCAGACGTTACAACAATGAGCTCTATACTCTATTTAAGGAGCCAAACGTCACAAAATTTATAAAACTGGGAAGACTTCGGTGGCTGGGTCTTGTGGAGAGAATGTCTGAGCATCAAGCACCAAAATCCCTGCTGAATTCAAGGCCAATAGGGCGAAGGAGCTTAGGAAGGCCAA
This sequence comes from Agrypnia vestita, assembly GCA_016648135.1. Lineage (NCBI taxonomy): Eukaryota > Metazoa > Arthropoda > Insecta > Trichoptera > Phryganeidae > Agrypnia > Agrypnia vestita. The sequence goes on along the minus strand of JADDOH010015829.1, from coordinate 24,969 downwards.
AATTAAGATGGAGTGACAGCGTCCTCAAAGACATCTCTGCCTTGGAGCTTCGGAACTGGAGAGAGCTTGCACTAAACCGAGATGAGTGGAGGAAGATTATTGAGGAGGCCAAGAGTGATGACGATGATTACGATATTTAACTGTCCAACGTTTTTTAAATACTACTTTCAGCACGTATGGCTTTTCATATGCTTCGTCAAGTCCACCTTTCGTTTGTATTTCTTTTCGCAGTCTTTACATTCAAACGGTTTGTCTCCCGAATGAGACCCTCTTTTATGCCTTCCCAGGTTACTCTTCTTTTCGAACCTCTTCGGACACTTGTCGCAAGCGAATTTCTTGAGCGACTCCTCGGAAGGAACCTCGCCGCTGAACGTCTCCATCGAGGTCAGCAGGGACTTCCTCATCTCCAGCAGCTTTTCAAAGTCTTCGCACTCGAAAATGTTCCGAGATCTGTTGCTTCTCTTCGGCTTCAGTTCTCTCTTCTTTAACCCGTCGGGCCACTCCTCGCTCGGCCTGCGGCAGATGTTGTTGGTGATGTGTTGGGTTATGGTGTACTTTCTGGCGAACGTCAGTCCGCAACTGTCGCACTTGAAGGGCTTGGCTTTCCCGTGGAGGGCGGATATGTGCCTTACCAGGGATCGTCTCTCTGTGAATGATTTACCGCATTCGTTGCAGACGAACTCATCCTCACTGGAATGCGTTAAAGAGTGTGACGCCAAATCTTCAATTGTACGGAACACCTCGCGACAGTGGTAACATTCGTATAGTAGTAGAATATCTGATGTCTCCGTGGGTACTCCAGAACTGGTCGATGGCTCTTCCGTCGTCTTTGAGCTGCAGCCTGGTGTTGAGGATGTCTGTTCTGGTTCTTTGTCGGTTGTGCTCTGCTGCAGTGTTTTGGTGCAGTGCTGATCTGAAATATAAGGATATTTTTAAAGGCGGACAGAGGAGAACATAGAAGATATATTATATATGTGTCATAGAGACTATAATACTTTATTTATGTGGAAATGTAGGTATGGAAGTCTTTTTCGGGGCTATCCATAGGGACTACGATCTATCGTATGGCTGGCTCAAGTGATCACTTCACATAATGCACGTACTTACAATATCGATCAAATTTTTAGAAGTTGTAAATATGTTTAGTATGCACACCTTGTTCAATATTAGTGGTGTATCTTTACTACCGCCACCTAAGGTTGAAAATTTTTCATTCTTAGTCAAACCTTAGAGGTTGACGTTGGCGATGAAAAATCTATATTTCTTATAATCTTTATATATTTATATGACATTCTTCCAAATTATTAACAAATACGCTATCATGGGTTGAATTGGTGAATGTAACCTTACGTGAAATGAGTACTTAAGCCAGCCATATGATTCAATTCAATTGAATTAATTTATTTTTATATAAAATTCACATTACAAACTTATGTTTAATTCGTAAATATTATAAACAACAGAGAAAATATAGAAAAAACAAAATAGATGACACAAACAACAAAATATCAAATATAAGTAAAAACTCTCAGAGACATGGAACAGATCGATGTCCAGAGTCATATTGTTCAGCATAGCAGTAGCTCTTCCAACAGGCATAACCATTGGTAGGTTGGTCCTGTATATTGGATTCCGAAACAATCTATGCTGACTGCAGTTGATGTCAGGTATTTCAAATTATAGACCAGTTATTTATTCATTTATCAGTTATTTATTTTGTTGTCATTGGAGTCTGTTTATGTAGGTTCGTCTTAATAATAGTTGGATCATTTATATAGCATCATTTTCGTGAGTACTCACCTCAAGGGCGCTTCGCATAAAACAACTTACTGACTAAAACACTTATTTACTGTTACATACGTATTCACTAGATGACATGCAAAAAATGGAATTAAAATTTAAAACTGTAATAGTTGGGTGTGCTAGAAAGAATCAGGTATTTTCGAGGAGTGCACACTAGGAGTGGGAAATATTACGTGGTGTTGTAACGGTCTGATTCTACAGGTTTTTATATGACTGTCTAAACAAATGCGTCTTTAGTTGTTTTTTGAACTGTGGTAAGCTGTCTGTTTGTCTCAGTTTATTAGACAGTTTATTTCACAAATTTGGTCCAGCCACCGCGAAAGCACGGACATCAAAATTGGTTATATGGACGCGATTTACTTCAACTTGTCTATTTGTATTAGATGTTGATGCTGAGCGAAGAACGCTATTTGCGGAAAATGGAATGCTGAAGTCGGTAATGTATTGAGGGGCCATGTTGTGAACAGCCTTGAATATTGTGAGGTATAACTTATATTCAATCCTCTCTGGGCATTTAAGCCAGTGAAGGTTTTGAAGATGGTGTGAGATATGCGCAGAATTTGATACGCTGGCAATGAGTCTTGCAGCGGCATTAAATAAATATTGAAGCGGCATTTAATACATACAGTTTCCGGTTCCCCAGAAGGGGAATCATACATCCTATTCTACTCTATTAATATATAAAAAAAAGGATTTCTTTTCAAAACCACTAATTTTTTGCATTGCATCAAAGTGATGACACTTCTTCATAATGTCACGTGTCGTGGCTGCTGGGGGAATTAATGAAAACGCTGGGATTTAATACAAGATTTATTGAATACCGATTAATTAATTAAACTAATATACAGGTCACTTATCACTATTAAATGTAACGCTATTCCTTAAATTAAACTGTTTCGCACATTTATCACTCGTAAATAGACACTTTATATTCGCTTCGACACTTTATTCACTATTCCCCGGAATATTCCATCCAATTTCCGCACTTATTAATTTCGCTTCCGTTTATCTGGCTACGTAAGAACTTTCTAGAATCGCTGTCGAATTTCCGCTCGCTTGGCGTCACTGGCTTCTCGCCGCTACCGCTCGCTTGGCCGGACTGACCCGCCGCCCGCTGCTACCTTCGCTTCGCTATCGCTGTCAGACGCGCACGGAAAAATAACTCAAAACTTGCTGCCACGTATCGTATTTATAGTGGCTAATGCTGTTATAGAAGTTCCGAGAAGTTCTTCGCGTTTTCCAGACTTAACTAGCAAGTATTCGTAATTTCCGGATTTTGCTGGAAAGTTGCAGACGTCACTCGAAAGTTGGAGGTGATTCCAGATCCGTCGATAGTATTGTGCTAACTTCAAACAACTGTCATTTTGACAGAAGTCCTTTTAGCATCGTTACAATAAGATTGGAATAGGTACCTGTGACAGATGTCGTATTGTTGGAAGCTTCGTCCTTTATATCTGGGGTAAAAATGTCCAATTCGTAGTCAGGATATTTGTGATGGCCGTGGCTCGGTCCTTCTCCAGGATCTATCTCGTCCTCTTTGACACCAGAAGCGAGATCTTCAACGAGATCAGTATCGATGACGTCTGCGAGCACCTTGGTAGCCTCTGACCAGACAGAGTCTTCCTTCAAGGCCCGCTCCAATGAGTCGCTATCCTCATCGGCAGCCTGGAAATGGTGAGAAGTTAGAAGACTATTACAGAAGCGCATATAGCAGAAGCTAATATTACAAATTCGAATATCACAGAAACAAATATTACAAAAGCGAATATTGCAGAATCGAAAATTACGTAAGTAGGACCTACTACAAATATGAATATTGCGAATATTCCAGCAGTGAATATTACAGAAGTGAATATTACAAACAGGAATATTATACAGAAGCGAATATTATTAAGGATGTGGTGTTGGATACTCGTATGTAAGATTCGTTCATATGATTTTCGTCATATTTCAAGTATTTTATACAAGTGTCTCGTAGTCAGTAGCAAAAACTTCTGGGTAGTCTTCCAAATTCAATTTGAATAGAAAATATTCCTCACACTTTGGGAAAAATGTCAAAGATTAAGCAGATGACCGACATCAACGTCTGCATTTTTTTTCAATATTTCTGTCCATAAAGCGTTGGAGTATCATGAAAGTAACATATAAGAATATTTTTTTTTACTTTGGTACAAGTCAAATAAAATTATTAAAACCTGGCCCAACACATCTGGTAAAAATTTCCGCATGCTTAAAAAATTAAGTCGCAAATTTAAATTTTAAAAAATTACAGAAAATATTAATTGCAGGATTTTAAAGCCGAAAATACATGAAAAGAAAACCATTTCTTTTATAAATTGACTTTATTTGTTTAAACATAAAAGTAAATATAAAATAATAATACAAAAATGTCAAGATCGTGGAATTTGGTGGGCGAACCTTGCGTGTTGCGCGTTATTTGTGTGTCGCACTCTAATTATCGAAATCTTTTTTATTTAATTTAATTTTACGCGCCAACAGGCCAAGAGGCCCGATTATACAAGCGAAACACATCACACAACACCCAGTCTTGAGAAAATCACATAGATTAATTGTGACCTCACCGGGAATCGAATCCGGAACCCTCGGAGTGAGAAGCCAGTGCCTACGAGGACCGCCATTTGTATTTTGTTTTAAAATTATTTTTTTATTCAAGCGTTTTCCTAAATTTGTAATTAAAGCTTAATTCCAACAAGCTCGTACGTTACGGACAGACAGACAACGAACTTATTATATTTAATGGATATTTAAACTAAATGTAAATAAAATTACTTAATAATTGATAATTTACCAAGGAGGTGTCGATATACAGGGTTATTTGTAAAACATTAATAACCTCGCAGGACTATAATCCTGCCTTGATTGTGAGTCGAAAATGTTCAAGCAGCCATGACCTAATATCAATAGTTCAGGAGATATGCGACATCAAAGTTTGCATTTTTTTCAATATTTCTGACTTTTTTTTGTAAAACGTTGGACTATCATTACAGTAACTTATATCGATTACGAAAAATTTATTTGCTTCAGTACAACTTAAATAAAATGATAAAAACCTTGTAAAAAATGACTTTTTTCAATTTTTGCAACGTTTTTATCATTCTTTTCGACTTGTATTAAAGCAAATGAATTTTTCATAATCGACATAAGATACTGTAATGATAGTTCAACTTTTTGCAAAAAATAGGTCAGAAATATTGAGAAAAAATGCAAACTTTGATATTGCATATCTCCATAACTATTGATATTAGGCCATGGATGCTTGAACGTTTTAGACTCATAACATATTCAGGAATCTACCTGCCAAGTTTCTGCTGCTAGCTCTGGTACACCCTCTGTATACACTCGATTATGTAAGAGATTTCTTTTATACTATTCTGCTAAATTGAAATGGTAATTATCTCGGCTAAGTTCACTAACCAGCCTATTTCTGCGGACGTAATATCATAAAATGAACACGATTATTAAAAGAGATACCAGAAAAAAATCGTTTTTAAAACAACAGATACTAAATAATTAGATTTTGATTATTAATAATATTTTGGAGAGGTATAGCGAATAAAATTTATGTATTAATTATAGTACGAGAGTAAAATAAAATGTAAGAAACTGTAAATTTATTTATTTATTTTATTTTTAACAAACAACAGGTCATTAATGACCCTAGTTAATGGTCCTAGAGAACAACGTAAGAAAATTTTGTGAACTTTGATAAAATTATATAATCACAATGAACATTTTGAATATGACATAATTATATAATACACGTTTACGATAAATTGATAATAAGTAATGAATACATAAGTTTTTATACGATACGTAATACACATGATAAATAAAAAATACATAAAGCCTAAATGATAAAATGATTTGTTGTAAATAATATTCAGAAAAAGTAAATAAATATCGGAAATCAATAATCACTAGGTACTCAGGAGCAAGTTCTTGATGAGCACGTTTTTACATAATACATAATACACTTTTTATAAATAAAAAATAGATTAATATTCAAACATGTCTTTTTCTTTTTTCTTTTAAAAAATAGAGATGTGAACACGGAATACGTGTCACATAAATATTCTTATTATTTTCAAACTAAGCTATACGCTTGCGCTATGAAAATAGGTCTAACTTGCTGGTCTGGAGTAATGTTCGAACCGGTGACCTTTGGAACACGAGGCGAGAATCCTAACCACAAGACCAACAGCTACTCTTGCGTTTGCTGGGCTTAGATTGCTTAGCATAATATAAAAAAAATGTCTTCAGTTACTGACCATAATAGTCAGTATGTGTGATTACTTTTGTGTACGACAATAGAGTCATGGTGCTAACACTGATATAAGGAAGTGAAGCCTGGAGCTGGCAAAAGAGAAATGAAAGTAGAATGAGCGCGGTGGAAATGAGATCAATCCATTTATGAAAGAGAAAATAATGAACAACATAGAAAGAATGAAAAAGCTGATCTTAGCATTTTGAATAGCGCTCCATTTCCATCTTCTCTGCCTGCCCACGCAGAAAACGTCACGACGGTAAGCCAGTTATGTAATTTTTGTACAACATAGACATTTGTATCTTGTCGGAATATCAATCGTTTAAAATCAAAATATTATTTCGTGCGTCAAAATCACATCAACCTAACGAGAAATGTAACAATAATTCAATAAACATCAAAGGCGACATTTCTGATTTAATATATCGTCGCTATATATATATAATTAATCCTATGTGACATACTGAGATAAACGAATAAAACTGTTTTAAAAAATAATGGCGCAGACTAGATTTATAAATAAATATTATAAGTAATTACTAGGCAGACTTTCCAGATGAACGGCAATGTTTTTTTTTAGTATATATATCTCAATTACTTATATGAAAAATTGACAAATTGATTCGTTCATCTCAGAATGTACTAAAAGGCACGTAGGATTTATTATATAATATACATGGCGACGATATTTCAATTAAATGTCCAAAAATTTTAATTAGTGGTGAATAAATAATTGGCGAGAGATGTATAATTTTGAAAAATGTTTTTTGACAACTGTCAACTTATGATGAGAAGCATCGTGTTACTTTACCTCGGGAAGGGATGCTGCGAAGAGGCAAGGATCTGATTCTTCGTCCACATCCTCGCCTCGGATCTTCTTCTTGAGTTCTTCATCATCAGGGAACCCGGAACTGAACGTCACAAACCATATGGATGTCTTGAACATTGGCGTTTTCAAAACCGCAAGAAATTTAATATGCAAATGCGCGGCCGTACACACCCAAACATCTTAGGAAAATATTATACATAAATGATTATTAAACACGACTTTAAATATCACAAGACAAGCACAATAGATGTCATTTAATGTTTGCGTTATAAACAAATGGATTTCATAATATTATAGTCCATAGACAAAATAATACAAAACGTCAAACGTCAGATTGTTGAATTTTTTAAACGGTGTAGTTAGTTATATGACATATTGATGACAGAGAAAAACTCGTTTCTATACAGATGTCTTATAGCTAGTAGCAAAAAAATCTGGAGAGATTTTTGCATTTGAATTTTGAATAGAAATCATTATTTAAATTTGTATTTTTTCAACATTTATTTTTTATTTTTTGCGTGATGCGTAGGACTATTGAAAAAAAAAAACAGTAAAAACAATAAGGACACAAAAAAGCAATCAAAATAATAAAATCATAAAGTCATTACCATTTTAAAATATATTTAAAAAAAGAATTAAATAAAAAAATATACACAAAAATTAATCGAATAAAACACTATGTGATGTGAAAAAAATAAAATATTAGCCGATTTTAAAATAAAAACTGTCACTGAAATTTGTCTGCATGTTTCATTTTAAAATAGTCGAACTGAAATGGAATATATCTATAAACTCACTCTAATTATCGCCCAGTCTGTGTAATCTCGGCGGTGATGAGTGTACGTGGTAGTTTGTTCTCGTAATACAGTAATAGAATGTATCTTTTGAACACGTTGACGATGGAACTCTAAGACGTACCTTAAAGAGTAGATCAGACCTATCAATTTGAGAATTGATAATTATGTACAGAAATATCAAGTCTATTAATTATCTTCCGCGTAACAAACTAAGGATACTGTAGTGGTCCAGAGCCGTCGAAACTCTAGCCGCAAGCATCGAGCGATATCCGCCAATCAGGAGCTAGATGCGGCTAACCAGGTCCCGGTTACAGGTAGATTCACTCGCAAGTACCTAAAACTTTTGTACTAAACGCCACATCTGTAAATTGTTGCCAATAAAATACCATAGTTAATATTGAGTATAATTTACGCCCTGCATCCATATGCATGTTTTGCGTCTGCTGAATTATCTCACACATACCACTAGCACATTATACGTCACATGCCGACACGACAAGATGCCTGCGGACGGGTAGGCATTTTCTCCCAAAAAACCCGCACTCACTAACCCGCCAAAAGTTCTTTCTTATCATAAGAGTAGGTACCTACTAATAGGCATGATGACAGATTTTGAAATATCCTTCTATAATGTTTTCATGGCGTCTACGTGACGTCAAGCCTAAGTAAACATTGCATTATGTCTATGACAACAGTTCATGATACACGGTGACAGTACTTAGGCGTGACGTCATTCGCTCTGACCGGTGTTTCAGTTAAAATTGCCGAGTGCAGAATTTTATACATTTATTTTATTGAAAATCTTGTTAATATTAATAAATGTGTAGGTATATTAAAACTGGATAATTTTTTAGAATCCTTTCAAAATATTTTCTTCTCTAAAATAACTGATTACTTAATTATTTAATATTGTCATCATGCCTATTGTCAACACTCGATTTTTTTTAATCGTGTTTAATATTTTTGTACGAGACATTTTAGTCTATGAATTACATAGATTCACGTTTTAATATTTCTCAAGCGTATGACTTGTCTATGGGAGAAAGTGTTTATTTACATTATTACGTGCTTATTGTGAAATACTGTGTGACATGTTCTATTAGATGTTGTTACATTTCCGCGTATAACGAGGCGTCATTTCTTGGCAGTTTGTATGGCGTGAATCTATAATATTTATTTTAAAAATGTGAAAATTTTCATTTTGTCTTCGTTCAAAATGTTTGGTATATATTTATTCTCGGTGCTGTGATAATATTTACCCAGTGAGTACAGCGTCAGAGGACCACATCTTCCTGGCAGTGTAGACTATTTAGATGCAGGTGTTTAGAGATGTCTTCTTAAACTTCTAACATCAAATCGTAGGTAATGTCAGTAATCAAAAAACAAATAACCATGTTTTATATTTGCAGTATAATGACGACAGGAGTATGTATGGCTAAAACCAAGTTCATGGTCCGATGGCATATATAATAAAAATGAGTATTACACTGTGTTATTGAATGTGTTAATAACAGAATGAAGGATAATTTATGTTTAAATAATAAGTATTAAATAAGATATTACATTTTAAAGTGTCGAAAAATGTACTGTATATTTTGACATTTCACTGGCAATATCTGCGGAAAAATGTGTAAATCATATAGACAATGTATAAGTTTACATGAGAAATTTATATTTTTTTATAGACGAAAGAAATATGATGAATAGATTTTCTTTTTTATACCCTTTTCCACGGTTCTTAAAGTAATGACTGACATTCAAAATGTATGGTAAAATTTTCGAAACTTTAAAGTGTAATATCTTATTTAATATTTACTATTTAAGCGTTAATAATCTTCCGTTTTGTAATCAGGACATTCAGTTATATAGTGAAATACTCATTTTTATTGCATATACAATTGGACCATGGTCTTGGATTATGCCGTATATACAGCTACAAGTTTTATTTATTTTATATAACAACTAGCTGTGCCTGCGCGGCTTCGTAAATTTTTAGTAACTTTTAGTCATATTTTACCAATTTGTGTATTAACCTTAACATATAGATGTATGCTGTCCAGGACTTTTTTATAGAGCTTTTTGAGTTCTACAACTATTCTATAGAAAGTATTTAAATATCTTTTACCGTTAAGGCAGCATTCGTAAAAAATGTATCGCTCGACCATTGTTTCGTCGACACTAATGGTAAAATGGGTGGCTAAACTTCATTTTATGGCCTCACTCGATTTTCTTAAAAATAAGTATCCTGATTGCGTTGATTGAGTGCCCTGATGTCAAAATCATGATCAATGATCAACTTTTAAAAATATGTTGTATGTAAAAAGATAATATTTATGAAACATATTTTTTGTCAAATTTGTGTATTTATTATTGCATCATGATTCTTTCTAAACTGTGGTTCGTACCTTGCTAGAATTATTAATGATATTCAACAAAAAAATATCTCGGTGAAAAATTGTCTATGGTTCGCGTCATATTTATTATAGATAAAATTATTGAAATGTCAAAACGTATGGAAAATTTTCAAGTTTTAAATTGTAATAACTTTTTAAATACTTACGACCGCCAAATTTTGATTTCAGATTTGACATCAGAGCACTCAACTACGCCAGGATACCTACTTATTTTTAAGAAAATCGAGTGAGGCCATAAAATGAAGTTATACCAACCTTTGTCCACCTTCAAAGTTCATCCTAAATATTGGATAAAGAATTTTTGAATTCGGATTCGTAGTTTCGGAGATTACCTCACACATCCAGGCTTACAAACTTACCAACTTTAGCTCTTATTATGTCTAATTATAGTAATAATTTAAATTCTACCAAAATTTTTTTGCACGACAACATCCGATCATTTACAAGGCATCGCTTCACACACTGGGATAAGAAGCAAAAGCGCCACATTCCAATCGACTAATTGATTAATTAACCATCGCGCTGTTTCCCCCAGGGGTGGGCAGAGAGGATGGTACGCCACTCTCTTCTATCCTGGCATACCATTTTTACTTCGACCATGCACGCTCGCTCTATATCATTTACTTTTTTAATTTTTCTACTGCTGTGCTAATCAATAATATCTACAAGTTCTTACTATCCACACATATGATTCTTTACATATATTCTTTTTACTTTCATTATTTCTTTTGTATTACAAAATATCTACTGTTTCTACTATCCACATTTTATATTTATATCCTCAATTACATAATTGAATATTTTATTATTACGTAGTATTTTGTTTTATATTTATATTATTTTGTTCTCGCTATATTTTCAGCTGCTCATCTCGGCACAGGTTCTCCCTAGTGAGATGAGCGACTCCTTTTCCTACATGTATCAAGATGAAGGTATATAAATAAATTAAAAATTCTCGTCTCTTTGCGAATATAATGATATCAACAGTGAATCTTAGGTGATTTATACATTAAAAATATGTCAACGAAATTCAGCGTTTGCTGAAAAATTTTGCAATTCCACGAAGTTTCGGACGGCATTACAAGGTCCATTATCACGGCAGATATGTTGTTATAGCGTCGATGCCGTGGTTGTATTATAGTATTGGCTAGCAATACCGCGGTGAAAGCAGGGTGTCTATGTGTTCATTTGTTACGTGGCAATACCGTGTCGGAGTCATGTATTGTCACAAGTTGTCTTTTGTTATGTGTACTACCTGTAACCCGTCAAAAAGACGATACTTTTACATGTCGGTTTCTAAGGAATAAGTATTTATTTATTTTATTTAAAAAAAATTTTTTACTATAAATAAGTTACGGACGTTACACGACGTTACACGAAGACGGACGGATGTACAGACAGACAACGAAATTATTGTAATTGGGATGTTTCATTTATGGTCCGATCACTATCTTTGCGGAATCTGCGACGATGTACTGTGATTGCTCCTATTACTATATTACTATATTAATATATTAATATATTTCTTCCACTTTACTAATTTTTTATGAAAACTTGTTATGATTTTTTATAAATATACTATTATTTTCTACTCTTAATTCTTCATCATATTAAATCTTGTAATCATCAACGTAACCTCAAAACTCCTTTTCAAAATAATATAAATCGACAAATGTCACCACAGGCACTGTCACAAAAAATGTCGAATTAAAGTTTTTTTTATAATTTAACTGACTTTGTATATGTAATGAATGATTATTTTAGTGTCATTCGGAATATGTCTCTAGGTCAAATTTCAGAGCGATTGTCAGAAAGTGGGTCAAATAATTAATAGAGAGTTGAATTTTGTTCTCAAGCTTTCTATACATTCTTCTTCTTCTTTTTCAGCCTTCATCTCTCCACTGCTGGATACATTACTTACATATACTTCCATACCCTTCCATCCTTCCTTGTTATTTGCTGGCTGTAGTCATTTCTTTCCCCCCTCATCGGTTATATCGTCGGCCCATCTCTTTCGAGGTCTTTCGACACCTCTTTTATTCTCCCAAGGTCTCCACTTCAGAACTCTCGGAGTCCGCCTTGTAGCATCCTGCCTTGCAACATGCCCTGCCCGTTGCCATTTTAGCTTCGCTACACGATCCATGATATCCACTACTCTAGTTCTGCGCTTAATTTCATCATTTCTTATACTATCTCTAAGGCTTACTCCAAGCATGGATCTCTCCATGGATCGTTGTGTGCATTTGAGCTTTTCTACACTTTTCTTTGTAAGGGCCATCGTCTCCACTCCGTGCGTCATCACTGGCAGTATGCACGATTCAAAGGCTTTTCTTTTTTCTTTTTATGCTAATTGGGATCTCTTTGTTGTCGAAAATATGTTTGAGCAGCCCAGCTCATTCCTATTCGTCTTGGCAATCCAAAACAAATATACAAACTTTATTTTTCTCTCTTGTAAAATACTAAATAATCACCTAGGGCCTTTTGATTGAGGACCCTCGATACAACTATGCATTATAATTAACTAACTAATTAACTTACCATCACGCCGTTTCCCCGTGGGGGTAGGCAGAGAGGATAGAGCGCCATACTTTTCTGTCGTCCTGACATACAACTTTCGCCTCATCTACATTCATACATCTTCTAATGCAAGCTCGATGGTTGTTGAGGCTTCTAACAGGACCATCTTCCAGTATCTGGTTAATCTGGTCATGCCACGTCTTCCGCGGTCGCCCTCTCTTTCTGGCGCCATCAACACTTGCATCTACTAATTACTCTAGTTCTGCGCCTAATTTCATCATTTCTAATTCTATCTCTGAGGCTTACTCCGAGCATGGATCCCTCCCTGGATCGTTGCGTGCATTTGAGCTTTTCTACACTTTTCTTTGTAAGGGCCATCGTCTCCGCTCCATACGTCATCACTGGCAGTATGCACGATTCAAAGGCTTTTCTTTTTAGGCTAATTGGGATCTCTTTGTTCTCGAAGATATGTTTGAGTTTGCCAAAAGCAGCCCAGCTCATTCCTATTCGTTTTGGCATCATTCTATACATTGCCATGTCTTTTTATATTTTTGCGAGTCACATTGAATATCATGATAATTTATCATTAACCTCGGTATACCCTTGCTACGATGAAGATGTCAACACATTACGACGACACGTGATTGTCTGTGCTATGTAATTAGACTTAGTATCTACGCTAAATTATTAATCAATCAAACTATTGTTTTCCTTGGGGATTAATCACGCATAATTTAATTCATTGCGTAATAAAAATTCGTGTTGCCCGTCTCAGACGCATGTATCGTACCATTCCTGCATTTTATATGTAGAAATTGATTTGAAACATGGACGAAAATATAAAGATAGAACTAACGTTAGCGAGCAAGGATCCAGTGCTGACATAAGGTACACACTCATCGTGGAGCCCCTACGCATAGAATAATCACAAAAGAGGCGGCTTGGACATGTGCTAAGAATGCCAGAGGAATACCAAGAATCCTCTTGGCAACCCCGGAAGGAAGACGGCCGGTGGGTCGCCACAGGTTAAGCTGTATGTTTTTGATAATTACCTTAGACATCGTCAGCATAGATTGTTTCACATTCTAATAAACAGGACCAACCTGCCGATGGTTATGCCTGTTGGAAGAGCCACAGCTATGCTGAACAATATCGCTTTGGGTATTGATATATTCCATGTGTCTGAAGGGGTTTTCAGAAGCAGGATTTTCCTACAGATTTTATGATATTTTTAATTAATTAAATATTATTATTTTGATATTTATAAATACTTTTATAATATGTATGCCTTGGCCACTTTGTTTGTGGTGTACAAATTATTGAATAAATTGAATTGAAAGCTGGGGGAAGCAACAAAAATTGTGTATTAAAAACAGAATGGGTCTAGACTGGTTGATTAATGCAGAAACAGCGCAAGACAGGGGAATACGGAAGCACCTTGTCGAGTCTTTGGGACCCCGACCCTACTAGGACAAGGGGATCAAGATGATGATGATGATGATGATGAACTAACTTTAAATAATTAATTTCTTCATATACTTATCGTATTTAGTCGCTTTCCATTATTTAGCTTTAATATTATTTGTTGTCTACTACTATTTATTAATTAACTTAAAAGCTATCTCTTATCCATGTATGATTTCAATTTACTGCGTCTTGAACATTTGTCAATCTATTAATTTGTCTAAACATTGTACTACAATATGTTGTAATATTATAATGACTAACCGTAACCATTAAACATGACGGAACATTGATTCGCCCCATCTCTGATAGTATAATTTGGTTTTTTATCCGTGAATACGAACGAAATTATGGACGTTACACGAAGCTACGAACGGACAGACAGCGAAATTATTATATTTGATTAAAACTGTTCAGACTCCTGTATTAAAAAATAAATAAAATAATAAAAAGGTCAATTTTTTGACATAACTGGTGGTTCGGCTGATTCCAATTCGTTTGAGATTTGTGAATGTGGCCGAAGCAAAAGTGGTGTGCCGAGATAGAAGGATGTGGCGTTTTATCCTCTCTGCCTTCACTTACGGGCATAAGGCATGACGGCTAGTTTTTATTTATTAGAGACACTAACATGATAATAGGTACATGATACTCTGATAATAAAACATTATAAATGAAGACTATGCCCATTATCCCAATTACAAGTGTCTTCGGCACGCTCTAGTAACATGCATTTTTGCATTTAAGTATATTTTACATGTACATTTGTGTATTGTATATTTAGTGTTTGAATGTAGTGCGATTAGTATTTAATAAATAATTGATTTAATGGATCTATAGGTTCAGGTCATCGTTTAGAAAATGGATGTTGTGTATGAGTGAGTTTTTGAACGATGATAAGATATCTGCAAGAATATCGGCATCAATGTTAGGGTCAGCACAATACATAACATATGTGCGACACAACCTTGTGATGGGAGAAAAGTAACCAACATTATTAGTGTGCTGGCTTATTCTAAAGAACTCCGGGTTTCTTATACGGGGTTTAACATGCAAATTTATATCAGATAGAGAAAGAGAATCAATAGCTCCGCTGAGAATCTTGTGTAGCACAACGAGATCGGATATTTTCCGTCGGGACTCAATGTTAGTTCAATGTCTGAGTTTAGAGTCCTCCTTTAGAAGCCGAGGTGAGTACTTCCTTCTTTCTATCATTTTAACATTATTGCTATCCATTAACAAGTGAACATAACATAATCTTTTATTTATTTATTTATATATCTTTATTTAGTTAATGATACATTGTTTATCATTAGCTAATATTATATATATATATGTACACTTAGTAAATAATCAAAATAAATAATATTTCTCTTCATACATTTTCCATTGTTATGTGCCGTTTATATATTGTTTGAAGATGTTGATTCTGCTTAGCTTTCTCACACTTTCTGGCAGGGTAATGTACTCATGTATTCCCTTGTAGTAAATACAGTTTTGTGTGTTTGTCTTTTTTCTATTTGGAATACTTATTTTGTTTGCATTTCTTGTATTATATCTATGTATCTCTGTGTTATATTTGATCTTACTTTTAAAATATTTAGGCATTTTGTCGTTTAATATCTTGTGAATGAATATCATTGTATTTAATTTTAATCCTTGTTTTATATCAATCCAATTTAAATCTGATAACATCTTTTTAATTTTGGAATATCTATTTCTCTATATATGAATAGATATCTTTCGTAAAAATTTAGTAAGTAATGAAATAAATATGTAGAGCAGTTTTAATATTCTCTAAAGGATGACCACGATTTCGTACCCTAGCGACGGATATTGTAAATAATAATATAACGTATGCACGTGAATATTATGTACTGTAGACGCGGCTTATGTACACGGTTCATTTTGGGGTTGAAAATGTGCTCTGCGAGGGTGGAGGGGTATGATAGATCGTTGTTTCCATGGCGACGCATCCCCTGAAAGCTTTCCCAGCCCGACGCATCTTCAGCGGCGGCGCTGTGCGCGGAAACTGCCACAAATATCCCAAATCATCCCTTATTATTATAATTATGTTTGGACAATTTATACGGCGCCGTTTCGTGAGAACTCACCTCAAGGGCGCTTTACACAATGAAATTATTTTGCCAAACAATTTAACCGCTAAAGAACTTATAAAATACTACGATCCTTCTAGAACATTCTCCTTCCAGAACTTACAAGAAATTTATTGAATGTACAGAAACCTCCTAGACACACCGACACATTCCGCCACTCAGTTTAGAATCTTCTCCTTACAGAACTTTCTAGAGCAGGTTTTTCCGGAACCTTCTAAGTTCACAGACACAGTCGGCGCGCCTATTTTGAAACAATCTGAAGCATTTGCGGCCTTAGCAAAGCAATGTGCTAGAAAGCACATTTTCGTCACCAACTCCCACCCACGCACAGCCACCCCCACCAAACTCGCATATTTTCGATCCAAGGGCTATCCACCACCATAACCACCGGTGGGTGGTTGTGGCTGGTTGTGGAGAAAACTTGGCGGGTAGGGAAACACGGGTTTCTTATACAGTGGATGACATGCAAAAAAATGGAATTGTGCAGTTAAAACTAAATACCTAGTTGAGAAAGCCAGGAAGAATTGGGTATTTTCGCGGAGTGCATAACAGGAGTCTAAAACGTTAGGTACTGTTGTAACTAGGGAATGCAATCCCGAGTCGGGATTGCCCTTTCGGGATCCCTCTAGATTAGAATTTTCAATCCCGCGGGATCCCTAGGGATCGGGGTCCCGAATACTTTTGTGTTTTATTTTGTTTATAGAGCTGAATAGTAATAAAGACAACGCCTTGCATTTTTATATCAGCAATTTTAATAATATATTAATTATTAATCATCGCATTAAATTTTTTGTAGGCGATTTTCCAGGCAACAATCAGTCAATGTAGTAGAGTTAGTAGTAGTTTTTATTACTATGTTAGGTTGATAAAAAAAAAGCAAATATTATTCAAAGCTATTTTTACTCCCTTTATATTAACTCATGGCGTCTGCTTGCTTGCTTGTCGGCTTGCCGTTGAAAAAGCTTTGGATCGATTTTTGATCCTTTTCCCGTGATCCAATCAAGCTGAAACTTTGCAAGCAGACTCGTGGCGACAATCAAGAAGACCTGTCAAATTTTCGTTACAAAAATTGAATAATTATAGTATAATTTTGGATTTCTCAAATTTTAATGATTTTTTTCAAATTGGAATCATTACAATATTTTGATTACTAGCAATGGCGACCCGATAACGTCGCGGAATATTTTCTAAATTTGAATTACTCCGTCGGTATACATAATAGGTACTTCACTACGAATGTCTAAAATCTAAATTGACTGACAAATGTTTTTAAAATTTAATCTTCAAAGCATGAAGTTTCTTATCAAAGCTCAAAACATCTGACATTTTAGAAATATATTAAATTCCTGTAAAGTTAGTGTTACGTTATATGTTTTAATTCGTCTTTAATTGTTGTTATATTTTACAAAGAAAGGGAGTATAATAAAAACTTGGTTTTTCATGGGTTACTTTTTTTATGAAAGTTTCCAATCTGTCGGTATCGGAGAGCGTGCAAGAAGGATTAGATTTATGTACTTTTAAAGCTTCTTTTAATCTCGATAATCTCGTCCGATTTTTCGATTCGGGATTGATCTCGTAAAATGACTAAAATGACGCGGGATCGGGATTGCATTCCTTAGTTGTAACGGTCTGATTCTAAAGGTTTTTATATGATTGCCTAAATAGGTGCGTCATTAGTAGTTTCTTTAAACTGTGGTAAGCTGCCTGATTGTCTCAGTTTATTAGGTAGTTTGTTCGGAGTGCTTCAATTATTATAATCTAAGCCTGATTTTTAAAGTTTTATTTTATAAATCGTGATGAATTACAGTCTCACTGAGACGAGGCTACTTAAACGCGAAACCCATATGGAATTCTTCTTATAGGGTGGCCCAGGGCTTACGATCTATGTGAGCTAGCTTAAGTGATCAATTTACACGAATCAACATTCACTAATTCAACTATTGGAACATCTACACATTACAAATTTGTATTGTTAAATAATTCGGATGAATATTATATATAGATATAGGTAGGTACCTAAAATAAAAATAATATTGCTTAATATTCCACTTAAATGTATTAAATATGGAGGCATCTTTACCAGCCGTAAAATATATGTATAGTACCTTCAGTTGCTAGATTTCTCTAGAATAGTTTCTACAAATATTTGAAAGATACTGATTTTGAACGTATATGGGGTGTGGGGTATAAAAGCAAAAGCAATATGCATATGCAAATTATATGCGTAGGTATGCGTTTGCATATGCAAATTATATGCATAGGTATGCGTTTGCATATGCAAATTATATGCATAGGTATGCGTTTGCATATGCAAATTATATGCATAGGTATGCGTTTGCATATGCAAATTATATGCATAGGTATGCGTTTGCATATGCAAATTATATGCATAGGTATGCGTTTGCATATGAAAATTATATGCATAGGTATGCGTTTGCATATGCAAATTATATGCATAGGTATGCGTTTGCATATGCAAATTATATGCATAGGTATGCGTTTGCATATGCAAATTATATGCATAGGTATGCGTTTGCATATGTAAATTATATGCATAGGTATGCGTTTGCATATGAGAATTATATGCATATGCATTTGCATATGCAAATTATATGCATATTCATTTTCATAATATATATGAAAATTATATGCACATGCAAAATATTTTTAAAAATGTTTTGAATGCATTCACCGAGGTTTACTAATTTAAAATGTACTAAATTCTAGATTTTATGTGTCCATCCCTTTCAAAACCATGTTTCCTATAAATTTATAGGCTATGTTTCCTATACAATCTTGAATTCAGTACCTGCGTCATAAATTAAAAATCCTCGATGGCTCCATTCAATTATACAACATTAAAAAATTTGATAATTAGTAGGTAGGTATGTATGTGGATATTCTTACGGTGGAATTGGTGAACGTTGCATTGTGTCAAGTGATCACTTAAGCCAGTTCACACGGATTGTAAACCCTGCGCCACCCTATAAAGACTTTCTGTTAGGTACCTAACATTTCCCTTATAAATAGCTGCGTCTCTGTAGGACATTTATTGTATTTTTAATTTTACGCTTCAACAGGCCAAGAGGCCCAATTATAGAAGCTAAACACATAACAAGACACCCAGGCTTGGGTAAATCGCACAGATGAATTAATTGTGACCTCACAGGAAATCGAACCAGGAGCCCTCGGTGTGAGAAGACAGCGTCTTGCCCACTGGACTGCGAGGTCCGCCAATTACTTCTGTAATTTATCTTAATAAATTAATATTTATCCCCCTGTTGACAAAATCCTTTAATTGTGTTCTCAGAACATTAATATAAAAATAATAATAAAAAATAATAATTTCATCTCTTCCTTCCTTCCCTGTGAATTGTACACAAAACCATTTTCCCCAGATATATTATTAATGCTATCAGTCCCATTCATTTTATTATTTTTAAATGTTGTATGTATGTTTTAAACAATTTTGGCTTCTATTATGGCAGCATAACTTCTATAAGACTTCTACACAGTGTTGAGTCGATACCTAACCTAACCTAACATTAAAAGTTGTCATAAACCACACAAAGTCGTAATTATTCAAACTAAAAATTTCCCTATATGATTTCAAGTATATCTCCCTCTCATTCACGCGCTTAATAAATCAATTACACTAAGAGAGACGACGATACCACTCAATATATTATTTTCATCCGTAAATAATCTAAAAACACCTTCTAATCTTACATCTCTCTCGCTCTTTTGCCATCACATCAAATGTACAAGAGAGAGACAGACACGTTCGTAGTTTATTTTTTATATCAAAACACTATTAAATTTATCGTACAACAAGAATACCTGAAGGGTATACCCGTCTCTTTCCGGCGCGTTAAATGGGACGGGCGATGAATGAGATAAAACACAGACGCTCGTGTGCTGCGGCGGTCGCTTTTTGAATCAATGAATGTTGTGTGTTGCCGTCTCTGCCTGACGCGCGGCTCGCAGGCGCGCGCGAGCGCGATGGGTATATGAAACATGTGTATGGATGTATTACAACGGTCCTATATTTTAATGTTTTTCAAATATGATAGGGTGGTTGCGAAGAAAATTGTCAAAAAATAAAAATCGAGTAATATTAGTGTTGTGAATTCGTGTACAGTTCACAGGGAAGAAAGAAAGGAAGGGATGAAATGTTATTATGTTATATTTATTGTTAAAATTTTTAAATTACAATGCTAATCGATGGGAATGGTTAATTTTTATGGTGGTTTGTGTTGTAAAGGAGAAACGATGTGGTATGATCAAGGGTAGCACTATTACTTTATATTTATTTATTTATATATTAACTCTTTACAGGGCCTCTACGAAAAAATAGCCAAAGTGTACATTTATAGAATGGATAGTTTAAAGAAAAAAAATAATACATAAAAATAATCATGACACAGAGTGGAAATAAAATACTTAAAATACAAATACCAATATATAAAGATAAATATAATATAAAGTACAAAGTAAAAAGCAAGTATATAACAAAGCTGAAGCATAAGTAAGACATAATATAAAAATAATATAGAATGAAAAGCAATAGCACAAGCATAGAAAGTCATAATACAATAAAAATGTTGTAAGTAAAACATTTGACTCAACCAATAATCAAAACAAATACAAATCGATAATTTATGTGCAATTTGACAAAAACGAGTAATCTTTCAAAACAACTTTTAGAATATGTTTGAATATTATAAAGTTTTAGGCAAAGACGTCAAGTTGCTCGTATCTGTTTGCTAGTCTAGGAAGCCTTTGTAGTGGGGAATTAAAGACGTAGTTGGTAGCTGCAGTTTTCACGGCATGATTGGTTTGCACCAATAAATTGTAGCAATATATCGTTTCGTGCTTTCGTGCAGGCTTTAGGCACCCACTGACTATACTCGAGTTCATTTTTATATAAAAGGACTGCACTTGCTAAATTATAGTTAAAAATTATATTATTTTTTTCCATTAAAGTAAACTTTAGTAATGACTCTATAACATTACGATAATATTTAGAAGAACTATTTCAGATTTAATATGCCTTTTTAAAATTCTGCGTAATTATTTTAACAGCACTGACCTATTACAATTAATAAACATTCATGTTCCTGCCAGGAATACCAGAACAGTACAACCGTACTACTGTAACAATACTGCGACCATAGCACAAAGGAACTCGCCAATATCTAGAATACAACATCAAGGCATTGAATACGTCGAAATAGATATTTGGAATGCTAACTTGCACAGTTACAAGAATGTCCTAACTAGCATTTTTGTTAATATCAGGGTTAATGCAGAAATATAACATATACGCGCATAAATATATATATTTTTGTTAACTCTCCTTTTAATATAATTATTATTTCTAAAAACTATTTTTATTTTATATTGCTTTCATTAATTAATATTTATTGTTTTATTTATTCTTCTATAATTTATTATATTGCCTATTGTTTCGCCTATTGTACAAAATTACTATTTTTAAATTTAATTTCATTGATGTATATTGTGTAAAATTATTATTTATATTCCTAATTTCATTGAATTACTATTATTGTTTTATCTTTCCCAACATCTTTATCATTTCTCATCATCATAAATGGATTTTCCACCCATACGTCTAAGTGATCTCATCTCTACCGCATTGAGTCTTTCACTCAGATCCCTTTTGCAAGCACATTAGGGAACACCCATAAACTTAAAGGTTCCATTTGGAACTCTTTTTGAATCCCCCCATGTAGCCCTAATGTGGCTTATGATTTGATACCCTCCCGAGTGGAAGTTTTTTCCTAATAATTCCAGAAGACATTTTGTGCCATTTTCTCTTACCAAAACTATTTAAAATTTTTTGACTATGTGCATATCGATCTGCGCAGATTTATCGATCGCGTCATCTGTACCATTTGAACAGGCGCATGTAGTGAGAGTATTGAGGCATGACTTTGCCTGAGCATATATTTGGGAAATTAATTCGAAATTAAATATTTATATTGCATAATATCATGAAACATTTAAATATGAATCATCATCATTACTCTTGGCTCTACAACCCCTGGTGGGTCTTGGCCTCCTCAAGAGTCTTCCTCCACTCATCTCGGTCTAGTGCCAGCTCTCTCCAGTTCAGGAGCTCCAAGGCAGATACATCTTTGGGGACGTTGTCGCTCCATCTTAATTTTGGCCTTCCTAAGCTCCTTCGCCCTATCGGCCTTGAGTTCAGCAGGGAATTTGGTGCTTGGTTAGGTAGGTTTGGATCTTTTCCGTTGCATGACGATGGTGACCTGAAAGCAAGCTGCTCCAAAAGCACCTACAAACCACCCAAATATGTATATTTGGGTGGTTTGAAGATAAAAATAACCCTGTAGGGTTATTTGAAAAACCTAACCTAAAAGGACTATATTCCTGCCTTAATTATGAAGATGTTTAAGCTATTATCAATAGTTTTGGAGATATGCGACATCAAAGTTTGCATTTTTTTTTCAATATTTTTTTTCTGTTTTTCAATTTTCAATTTTCAATATTCAATTTCAAAATTACTGATTTATTTTTTGTAAAACGTTAGACTATTATTGCAGTAACTTATATCGATTACGAAAAATCCATTTGTTTCAATACAAGTTAAATAAAATGATAAAAACCCTAAAAAATGTCCAATTGGAATGTTTTCCATTTGGAATTCGAAGGTCTTTATTATTTCGTTTGACTTGTATTAAAGGGAATTCATTTTACACATTCGATATAAGTTACTGTAATGATAGTCCAACGTTTTACAAAAAATAAGTCAGAAATATTTAAAAAAAATGCAATCTTTGATGTCGCATATCTACATGACTATTGATGTTAGGTCATAATAGCTTGATCTTCTCGATTCATAATGAAGGCAGGAATATAGTCCTGCGAGGTTATTAATGTTTACCACATAACCCTGTATATATATGGAATTCATACCACAATACAAAAAACCACCAATCACACACACACACACACACACACACACTCACACACACACAGTGGTAAGGAATCCCACATAAGCAAATTGAGGCGCGAGCAAGACACGCGCGCAGACTGCAGTTCATTGCACCATCAACCACCATTTTCTTCACACACAAACAGCCGCACTCCAGGATACTCCATTGTTCGTAAATCACATGAAAAGAGGCCCACGCCCTATGTGGGCATGTCAGCCTGTTACATACCTCCGGCGGCAGGCCGGGGGCTATGGCCCTTAGAGTATCTATCATTGCTTTTGTAATCATACTCGTGTACATTTTGTACTCGTTTTATCGAGATAATAAATCGGCAAATATTCTATACCTTTGGATCTTTTACGTCCCATGACGGTGGTGACCTAAAAGCAGGCCGCTCCAAAAGCACCTTCAGTCCACCCAAATATACAGGGTTATTTGTAAAACATTAATAACCTCACAGGACTATACTCCTGCCTTGATTATGAGTCGAAAATGTTGAAGCTATTACGACCTAATATCAATAGTTCAGGAGATATGCGACATCAAAGTTTGCATTTTTTTTTCAATATTTCCGACTTACTTTTTGTAAAACGTTGGACTATCATTACAGTAACTTATATCGAGTATGAAAAATTCATTTCCTTTAATACAAGTCAAATAAAAACATTCCAAATTGGAAAATATTCCAATTGGAATTTTTCAGGGTTTTAATCACTTTATTTAACTTGTATTGAAACAAATGAATTTTTCGTAATTGATTTTAGTTACTGTAATGATAGTCCAACGTTTTACAAAAAAAAATAAGTCAGAAATATTGAGAAAAAAATGCAAACTTTGATGTCACATATCTCCATAACTATTGATATTAGGTCATGATAGCTTGAACATTTTTGACTCATAATCAAGGCAGGAATATAGTCCTGCGAGGTTATTATTATTTTCCAAATAACCTTCTATATATACATATACATATATGGAATTCATACCACAATACAAAAAACAACCAATCTAAGCCACACATACACACACATACACATACATACATACACACACAGTGGTAAGGAATGCCACATAAGCAAATTGAGGCGCGAGCACACACAAACATCACACACAAACAGCCGCACTCCAGGATACTCGTTTGTTCGTAAATCATACGAAAAGAGGCCCACGCCCTATGTGGGCATGTCAGCCTGTTACATACCTCCGGCGGCAGGCCGGGGGCTATGGCCCTTAGAGTATCTATCATTGTCTTTGTAATCATACTCGTGTACATTTTGTACTCGTTTTATCGAGATAATAAATCGGCAAATATTCTACGCCTTTGGATTTGGTGGTGAGCTAAAAGCAAGCTGCTCCAAAAGCACCTTCAAACCACCCAAATATATATATCGCCATCAAAATCATGAAAATTCTCCGTAACAATTGGCGAGGAGACTTCGCGGGCAGGGTGTATTTAATGTCATGGCGGCCGAATCACCATTTTGAATACATTTGGCTCGACGCACGCCCAGCCGCGCCGTGCCAGCCAGTAACGCGGGCCGCTCTATTTTTAAAAATTCTCGGCCTCTTTTCAGTTTCAAAATAGTCGGAAAACGGGGAGGGGGTAACCACGCACGCACGTAAACACTTCACAAACTGACACCTACCGGCCGCGCTGAAGATTATTAAAAAATATCATTTCGAACTGAAATAAATTGTGGAAAACTCTCAAACGCCACCATTTATATGGGAAACGTCTATGATAGATAAGATATACTAGCTGTGTT
>JADDOH010015828.1:0-16676 GCA_016648135.1 Agrypnia vestita | reverse complement strand
AAGACAGGCACATTCCGTCCAGTTATGTTCCGATTCAAGGTGTTCGAGCAAAAAATCTGTTAGTCTCTGGTCGGGAATTTTATAAAAGAAAGTACACAGGAGCGCGGAGTTCTCTGTGTGTGACAGATTGTTTTAGGGACATCTCGAACGAGCGGTTGAATTTGGTAGCGGCGGATAAAAACTCTAAAATAAAATTAAACATTTGGTGTGTTAAAGTGGTGCTGTTAACGGATTTGGAATAACTGGACGAAGAGAACGGAAATCGGACCAAACAACGCCAACATCGCCTGCAAATTGGTAAGTGACATCTTCATATTTAGAGAGCTTCTAGTTCAATTTTTCCCTGTAGGAAACCCGAACCAGAGTAACTTAAATTAAGAAAATTACTCCAACACAAGGTATACAACACAACACGTGGTTTATGCGTTCTAAAGAAGTACAACTTCTCACATAATTTTTACCTTGCGGCGAATTTACGAGGCTCGGATTAAATTATTGCGCTGCAAAAAAATAATAAACAAAATTTATCGCGGGCCATTTCAATTTTCGCCGGTCTCTGCTTCCACTCCCGCGGATTCCGAAGAAATTGTTGGCAATAACGGCTTCTCTCACAAAAAGCGACCAGATAAAAGAAAGAGGTCTGGCCAATAAACAACTTGTTTATGAGCAAAGTTTCGATGGCTCCCGAGGAACGGGGATGTACTAACTCTCCCCAGGTAAAAAAAAACTTTGATTTCTGACGACCCCGGCGGGAGCCTGCAGCGGGGGAGGCGCGCCCCGGTATGATTTATTCCGCAAGTTGTGGCAGTCTTTATTGGAAGATCGCGACCGAAATAAAAATGCGCATATTTGTATCGGCATTTTTATCGGCGCGGGATTTATTATGTAACTAGTTTCGCAAATCGTGTTTTTCGGAGCTGGCTGGTGGCCGCGCACACCTTGGACTGCAAGGTGATTGGACCTATTCTCCGAGAACTAGGCACTAGGATCCGAATGCAGAGTCAATACGTAACTGATCTAAAGGTTAAAGTCATTTTAAACCTTTAAATCTACGTATTGTCTCTGCATTGGACCTGAATTCATAGAACTCCACCACACATATGAAAATAAAAACACATTTGTTTTTAGTTCATCTTATTTAATTAATAAAGGATAAATTATAGAAGTCTCATTTAGACGAAGCTAAATTATTTATGAGAAAAGTGGGGGGAATTATCTTATACGATGGCTCAGGGCTTAAAACCTGTACAAAATGCTGGATACAATATACATAGAAAACAACAGATTTTTTGAACTTCCACAGACATTTCTGAATTTATTGGATATTGTTAAATGCTGTATATTAACTTCAACACCGGTCTTGAACGTGGAAAACTCTTGAAAGTGAAAATTAACACACTTCCCGTTATTCAAAATAGCTGAAAATTTGTACATTGACTTAATATTGATGACAATGCATTTCTACATACTTTTTTTTGTCAAACATTCGTACACACATACAAAAAAATCAAAATTTCTAGCACTCTTCTAAAATTATTTAAATCTTGGAACTTGATTATATTTGAAATTGCTGCAAAAAGTTGGTTGTGTCAAAAATCCAGTGATTATTGATATAATAAAAGAAATACTAAAGGAACGATTATCTTAAATATAATTAATTAATTTATTTAATACACAGTACAACGTGCCATTAAAAAAACAATGTATGTAAAGATGTATAGATTGATAGGTAATAAAAAGAAGGAGATAAGCTATAATTCTATCAAAAACAAATCAAAATAAAGTGATATATAAATTAAAAATAAAACATTAAGCAAATGACATAAAGTATAACAAAATTATATTAAAATGAAATAATAGTTATCAAATCAAATATGAAACTCAACAATCAATAAAACTACAACAAATTAAAATTAAACAAATTAAGTCTAAAATTGAAGAAGCAACAAAATTACAATAAAATGAAATGTGATACAAATTAATCTTTTAGTCAAAAAACAGAAGTTTATGATATAAAAATTGTTTTGACGGGTAAATTTTTAAATTTATTAGATAAATTAATAATTTTACACCAAAAACTTGGGATTTTACAATGAAAATCGAGAAAAATAATATGATTATTCTTTCTAAATGATATGATATCAATGAAAAAACGATTATCCAATGGTTGATATAAAATGGTGATACTAACCACTTATAATAATTATAAATTCACCCATATACATACACAAATACAGAATGGTAAACCGACTTGGAAGCGAATTATTATTTTCCATTTTGTCCTTCTGTTAACGCAGTACATATCTCGAACATGACGTACAACAAAGATGTTATACTTAAGAGCGTTGTTTAACGGCATTCTAATTACATCTTCTTCTTCTTTTTCTTTTAGTAGATTTGTTGATCTGTGCTACAGAAAACTACGCCTCCTGGGATGACGAGGTCCAGCTTTTCGGTGGTCTTTCCGGTAGGCGTCGTCCAGAGGGGATTTCATTCGCTGCTGTATACACGAGTCGGTCACTGTCCATTCTGGCTACGTGATTCCGTCAGAATTTTCTTCTGGATCTACTCCAACGTGCTATGTCATTATGTCTTCATTTCTGACGCGGTTACGTAGAGTTTTTCCAGTAATGGATCTCAGCACCTTCATTTCAGTTGTTCTGAGGAGTCCTTTGGTACGGTCAGCTCGCGTCTCTACGGCATAATACGTCATAATAGGTCATATTATGCATATTTTTGTTTTTCCAGACCAAATTCTTAAGACACCCTGATACGGTGAATGCTTTGTTAACTTGTTCTCGGACTTTGGTATACAGATCTAATTACATGCTTTTATTTATTTAATTAACTATCTTTGTCTGTTTTTTTTTGTGGATTTTTGTTATTGATTATTCATCAACTTTCCGGTTAGCTAGAGCTCTGAATCTTTCAACATTTACTTTAATTTGATGACTATATAATATTATCGATATGATTTGGTAATTGTTTCGATAAAATTTAATAATCACGTTACTTACATTAAATTAATAATCACGTCACTCACAAGCAAAAGCCACAGAAACAGCTGAAGAAAATATCTATATTATTTGGACTTCTACTGCACAGGTAATGTTAAAAAATCGATTGCAAATGTATGCAAAGAAAACGTATAAGAGCATGTCTTCAAAATTATTTTTTGATTAACTTGTTTTAACTTAAGATTTACATTAACCATCAACAATATGATACGTGAAGTGCTTTGAACCGCTCGAGATTGAAATACTTCACAAAGTTTCACTTGCGTACCTACTCGTGATGCCGACATCACTTACGTGTGGCGGTAATTTTAACTTTGGAAGATTTTCTACGTCATAAACGACGACGTAGGAAATAGAAACAACGTAATACAAGCAACGGCTGTGTCAAGTACGCAATGAAGATTGTCGCTTATATTAAAAATAAATTTGCATTAAAATTGAATTAATTAAAAAAATATCACATAAACAAAATTTAATTGTCAGTTAAAAATAATGTCATACGGTAAGTGTACACACAGTATAACAGTATAATTGCCCATATTTTGCAATATTTAATTTGTAGTTTTTGAGAAGTAACGGCGGTTTCGAAACCGGTTGGTGTTACCAAAAATGTAATGGTTTGAAACAAGTGAATTTGTCTTCTGGTTTGTGTCTTTTGGGGTATTATACCGTTTTTTTGCGACCTTTCTAATTGACGTTTCGGATACTATTGGAGGGTCCATCATCAGGGTTGATGTGTTGTTGTTGGGGTTAAGTATTGGCTTGCAATATCGTGTAGAAAGCAATACCGTTTTGTTGTAGTTAAGTATTAGTTAGTGGCTTGTAATACCGTTTTGCAAGTTGCAAGCCAATATTTAACCACAGCACCAAAACTAACAACACATCAGCCCTGATGACGGACCCTGTAATGAGATCCGAAACGTCGACCAGAATGGTCGTAAAAACACGGCATAATTCCTCAATAGACATAAACCAGAAGATTCTGAGCGGCCCTGAAAACCTAATTACATTCTCAAATGAATTTGAGTTTAGATTAAAGAAATTTAATTAAGATGAATTATAGAAGTCCCACAGAGACGAAGCTATTTATATGGGAAACGTGTTTGAAACTCTTCGTATTTCAGTTTCAGGTTAGTCCAGGGCTCATGGCTTATAGTTGTTTGAGTGATCACTTAATACAATGCAACGTTCACCTATTCCACCGTAAAAATATCCACAGATTAAATGATCAATCGAGGCATCTTTTACAGGTCATTAGCTCTGGACCACCCTGTAAAGGTTTTTTTAAACACGTTCTCAATATATATAACTTCGTCTTTGTGAGACTTCTATAATTAATCTAAATTAATAATTATTATGTGAACAAATCCAGTAATTGTGTTCTCAGAACAAACTTATACAAATATTGTTAAAGTAATTTATTATGCTTTTCAATTTAATTTATAAAATAAATTGAGTTTTATATTTTCTCGAATGATTGAATCCATGTTTCTGTTGTACATTTAATTCTCAATAGATTTAACAAGTGTATGCAGCGAAAATAAACATAAACTTTGTAGTACACGGAAAAACATGATATAAATAAATTCCGTTGCAGCGAGCACACAAATTTGAAGAGTTTCTTTGCTCGAGTTAACTCGCTGCGTTTAATTTCATAGTAAACATTTTTCACATGAAAGTCTTCAACTACGAGGGACTAAATGCGATAAACTTGCGAGAGCTATTGGTCGCAAAGCCGGAACGGTTCGTTAGAGGCTTCCTCGCTAATCGAAAATTGCCATTCTTGAAAAGTAAATTTCAACGCCAGTTTGCGATGCACGGACAAGCACAAAGCAAGCTGGGATTAGCATTTCGTTTTTTTTTTTTGTGAAATTTATACAGGGTTATTTGAAAAACATAAATAACCTCGCAGGACTATATTCCTCCCTCGATTATGAGTCGAAAATGTTGAAGCTATTGTGACCTGATATCAATAGTTAAGGAGATATGCGACATCAAAGTTTGCATTTTTTTTCTCAATATTTCCGACTTGTTTTTTGTAAAATGTTGGACTTTCATTACAGTTATTCATATCGATTACGAAAAATTCATTAGTTTCAATACAAGTTAAAAAAAAAATGATAAAAACCCTGAAAAAATCCAATTGGAATGTTTTCCAATTGGAATTCGAAAGTTTTTATTTTTTTATTTGACTTGTATTAAAGGGAGTGAATTGTTCATATTCGACATAAGTTACTGTAATGATAGTCTAATGTTTTACAAAAAATAAGTCAGAAATATTGAAAAAAAATGCAAACCTTGATGTCGCATATCTCCTTAAGTATTGATATTAGGTCATAATAGCTTGAATCAAGGCAGGAATATAGTCCTGCGAGGTTATTAATGTTTTACAAATAACCCTGTATAAACCTATTCAGACCCCTTGCGCACAATTAGATCACCTTATTTCAAATTTATAAACAATATAATTTATAACCAAATTAATCAATTAATTAATTAGAAAGACATACAGAATAATCAAGTCCACGAACAAATATTTGGCTGCTACACGGATCTCCTCCTATAGCGGCCTTGTACATTTATGTTATGATATGTTTTTTTTAATTTTTTTTATATTTATGTTAATTTATATAGCGCGATTTTTGCGTAAGAGACGCTTCAAGGGCGCTTTACAGGTGCGACATTCCGAAAAAATGAGTTTTTAGGCTCTTCTTGAAGAGTTCCTGGTTCTCCATAGATCGCAGCACTGGAGGCAGCTGATTCCACATAGCTGGGCCCGCAAAGCTGAAAGCACGTTCCGCAAACTTGGTGGCTCCAGGTCTCCTTGGTACTACCAGCCTGCAGAGTGCCTCCGATTTAGCTGACCGCAGTGTGAGCCGTCTTCCAGTGATATCGACCTTATCTGTAAGTCTCATTTATCGATTGATTAACATATACATATTATCCATTTATAGGCAATCCATTTTTTCTGGTACTATAGGCAAAAATTACTTTGTATAACTGTTGCTATGGGATGCCAGAATTAACCGTTTAATTCAAATAATATGATTTATCATTATATTATTTTTCACTATTCTAATATAATGCTACTAATAAACAATATAATGTACGATAAAACTCTCCACTTTTAAACACGAGAATTAATCTTTTTAAGGTGGGTAAGCGTTAATATAATATTATTCAAATATATAATATATAATTAACACACTTATATACAATGTAATTAAAAAAAACTATTTAAAATCAATGAATTTCATGTTTTATTATTTTTTTTCCTATTTTTGTTAGACTAGCAACATTATAATTGTCTAAAAATGTGACAAGTTGAGGCATTTCTTATGAAAGAATAAGATATACAGTTTTGGTACAAATATTTAAAAATAGACATGGATTATTTCCCAAACACTTTAATAACGGATAAACATAAATAGAGATTCTTATTCATACAATACAAAAGGCGGCGAAAATATAATCAGTTAGTAGTTAGGAAACAGCGCTGGACTGAGAGTGATGAATAGGCTCTGTCTGAGCGACAGATTGCCGATTAGGGTAAAGGGGATTAAGAAGAAGTTATTATATTATTACGAGATTCTAGAAACGAGAGGAACTGCTCATTATAGAGGGTTTCCGAATACTCTGAATGATTTTAGAATATCGAATATAAGACTTATAATACAAATTAAGAGGAACTAGCTGTGCCTGCGCGGCTTCGCACGCGTAGATTTTTAGTACACTGTTTGGATCGTCATAGAACTTTCGCGAACCTTCTAGAACATTCTCCTTCCAGAACTTTCAAGGAATTTATCGAATGTACAGGAATCTTCTAGACACACCGACACATTCCGCCACTCAGCTTAGAACATTATCGAACTTTCTGGAATTTTCTAGAACCTTCTCCCCCCAGAACTTTCTAGAGCAGGTTTTTTCGGAACCTTCTTGACTCACAGACACAGTCGGCGCGCCTATTTTGAAACAATCTGAAGCATTTGCGGCCCCCCCATAACAAAAAAATGCGCTAGAAAGCACATTTTCTTCACCCACTCCCACCCAAGCACAGCCACCCCCACCAAACTCGCATATTTTCGATGTGACACCAAGGGCTATCCACCACCATAATCACCAGTGGGTGATTGTGGCTGGTTGTGGAGGAAACTTGGCGGATAGGGAAACACGGGTTTCTTTATTATATATAATATATATATATATATATATATTATATATATATATATAATATATTATATATATATATATATATATATATTGATTATCGACAGAATAAGACTTAAAAAAAAACAAAAACGCTTCACAAAATTTTTGATGTAAAAAGAGCTTAATATTTAAAACCAAATTTATTAATCAATTATAAAGACATAGAGAAAAATAAAATCAAAGAAAAAATATTTGGCTGCTACTGGGATTCGAACCACGGATCTCATCCTATCCAGGGCAGGCGCGATAATTAATTACGCTATAGCGGCCTCGTACATTTCCGTGAATATATTGACCTTATTTGAAAGTCTCATTTATTAATTGATTAACATATATTATCCATATATTATACATAAGAGTTGGATCCAAAACTCCTTTATGAACCGCTGGTCTGACTTCGTGTGCTTGCTAAGGTATTTTTTCAAAATGGTATATTTTATTTTCAGCATATTAATTTCTCAATCTAATACGTCCTCATTTACCCAACACAATCATAAACACACTGACATGCTCGACAAGTAACTCACACTAATAATTAATACGCTATAATATGGAACATTCATGTGAGATAATTTGGTGCATGTTATTGATGCATTGTACAGGAGTATATATATATATATATATATATATATATACTATATAATCTGAACCATATAGTGAAATTATGTACGCGGGTACAGTACCAGTATTAAATAAATAAAATAAACGGAAACGAAATTTAATTTAATTAGAAATTTTAAACAAACTAACTATGTAACTAACCATCACGCCATGGCGCGCCGTTTTCGCGCAGGGGTGGGCAGAGAGGAAAGAACGCCATATGTTTCTATTTTTTTGGCAAGTTAACACTTTTGATTCGGATGCATTCATAGATCTTCTCCTACATGCTGTACGTTTGTCGAACTTTTGACAGGGTCGTCCTCCAATACTTGTAGATTATTGAAACTTTGATGGACACCAAATAGGTTCTCGCATTATTTACAACTAATTTAAAAAAGAATCATTAAAGGAAGAACACATTGGAATGTAAGTTCATACACGTGTTACTGTAATTTTAATATTAAAAATAATTTGTTATGACATTTTCACTGTATTTTTAAAATAAGTTTTAATATATTATTATTTCTGATTTTTGAGGTTTATTTTCCCAGCGCAAACTTTCAGCGATTTTATGAAACTTCTGGAAAATAATGATATTAATAAAAATCGCTTGTTATCATAAGAATATGAACTTTATGCGAAGCATAATATTATTTTAATGAAAGCTTTAAAAATGATTTTTTTGACAACCTGTTTTGAATGTAAGAAAACTTAAAGTTTTATTATCATGTCTCCTTACTTAACATATTTTATCTAGTATTGGATTTAAGCATGTACTCGTAGGATAGTAATGTAGGATATATATAAGCATGTAGGATAGGATAGTAATGGTCACCAATGTGGAGTGTAAGAAATAAGTCAGAAAGAAAGGCACAGGGTAGTAATAATTTACACTAAGGGCTGGTATATTCATAGATTTATTTCGGATGATTCGAAATTAAATTGGTCCGATTACATTATAATTGTGACAAGTAAGTTAAGGTTACAATGCTAAACGCCTATGAACGGCTCTATGACGAAATGAGAAATTCTAAATTTTCAAGAACACAATACTGATTTTATCCTCAGGGGGATATTATTAATTAAGATATATTATAGATGCCTCAGAGAGACGAAGCTACTTTTTTATATGGAAATGTAGGTATGGAAGTCATTTTGGGTTTCCATAGGGCTGGTTTAAATGATCACTTTACACATGCACAATGCAACATTCACCAACTCCGCTCATGATAGACTATCCAAAGCTGTATCAGCTTTTCATTTTTTTATTAAACATTCTGTTCCCGATGCGAATTACCGGGAAACAGAGAGGATTGATCTACGGGAATAGAGAGGACGACAGAATAGGGATGTGTGGCAGGAGGTGAATATGATACTGGACTCTATAGACTGTGATTTTGATTTTGATTTCCTTTGATTTCACTGCGATGCTCGGTAAATTGGAGGTTGCACGTAAGCACTCTTTACACAAATTGTTGCGATGGTACGAATCTCCTTACGAATAGTATTCGAGATGGTCTATTCGGTAGGTAGTCGACACATCGTCACTGGGCTCGACAATTGTTTTCGACACTCTATTGACAACAGGTTGGTTACAACTATTGAGATGTAAAACGAAGAAGGGAGGAGAGAAGAGGGGTCGTGGTATCAAATACCAAATTCGTTTCGCGAAAACTAAACGCCTAGAAATAGGCAAATATCCAACATATACAGTATCATAATCTAAAGAAACTTCATATTATTTAAATGAAGCATCATAAAATACTTAACAGAGCGAGTTATGTTACGCACTTTTATGAAGGGAGAGGATTAGGATACTTTAACTACGCACTTCAGTTCTTCCCGAGAGCTATTCGCAACTCACGTGTGATTCGAAGCGAGTTTTGCAACAACTCATCGAAATGTTTGTTTTGATATTACAATACAATTGAGCCGGATTTTTCAATATATATTTAGAAATGACTTATTTATTATTTCACTTTTTGTATAGGTACACATTAAAACAATAGTGGGTTTATTTCCAGTTGGCATTCTCTTTCAACCAACCACACAATTTATTAGAACAATTGAATCGGGCGAGTACTTACATAAGTGGCGAAATAAATAAACGCGATTAATACAACGTGCGAGAGTTGAATGTTCTAAAAGTGATAAATAAAGTGTATAATACGAGAAATATAATACGAATTAGTGTGATTTAAGGAAAAGCGTTAAGTTTCATTCGTGTTAAGTGACTTTGTTCATTGAAAAATTAATTAGTAAATCTCTAATTATTTCTAGTGTCTTAATTTGCCTCTCGCAGCCACATGACAATATTTTCCACACGTAAATAAACAAACTCTAATGCTTATTTTAATAAAGTTCATAATAAAGTATAATAAAAAAAATAGTACAAAATATTCCGAATATTTTGAGCATGTCCAAATTTTTCAGAACAGAACTGGATTGTTGTTACAGGGACATCAATAATCAATTAACGTATTTTATAGATGTCTCACAGAGACGAAACTGTATTTTTTATTATTATTAAGGGAGAGTAGGTGTAGAAATCTTTATGGGTGTGCATAGGACTTACGACCCATCGTACGGTTGGCTTAAGTGATCACTTTACACATATGTAACGTTCGCCATTTCCACCCATGATAGAATACTATGTCGTAAGTCCTATGTACACCCATAAAGACTTCTATACCTACTCTCCCTTAATAATAAAAAATATATATATATACATTTTCGTCTCTGTGAGACATCTATAATATACATTAACAAAATATTCGGATTAAATATTAAATGTTCGTGTGTTGTCGACTTTCGATGGTCTTTACTTGTGTTCATTATATTCCCGGATCCCGGAACCGGTAGCGGGCCGTGTTGCAGCAAGCAGCCGACAGACGGCTGTTTCCGCTTCCGTGTGGGATGTACGATGCTTCGACACACAATACTCTTCCCCGAACCCACTTTCGGGACACAGCCTCTTAGCTCTTGGGGATCAGTTACGCCGTGATGCGTTCTTCCATCGCCAGTGGATCCTCGGCTTGATGCAAACATATATTAACTGACAATATGATCATAAATACATAGATACAATAAATCATACCTGGGCGGATTGTTTCGCGACAGACCGAGTTATTTTATGGAGGTACCCAGCACACTAACTGTAGTATGAATTCGCCTATATAAAGACTACGTCGCCTAGGTAATCCGCAGATATTTGTCTAATAATCAGTTGATATTTTCAATGCTCTTATACTACATATATTCGAAATACAAATCTTCTTATCTTTTATATTTAGTTTTCCCATATATGTGATCTATGTGTAACATCTTTTTTTGTCGTTTTCCTGAAATCTGTAGCAGTGATTTTGTGAAAAAAGACGGAAATGCGTAACAGGCAATAAGACGAGCGCAATTTCATTTAACCAATGAGCGCGCGCGGGGTACGCGCGATGGACAAAAAAATCATCGTTTATAAACAAATCAATGACCAGAGTGCCATCACAGCGAAGACGCACACTACCAGTCAATGCTTCTGATTTTGTATATACGTTGCGAGGCTGGTGTGAAGCGTGTGGATGTTGTAACTTTGATATAGTTAGGCTTATATCTTCGAAACTCTCCAATAAATACTACATTTTTTTACATTAATGTAAACAACTACACTTAATGATTTAAATTCTCAAATTTTATGTAATTTACGTGATTATTTTGAAACATTTATTCAAAGTTTTCATACAATATATATGGCGGCACACTACTGCCGTCTATGAAAATAAATAAAAACATATAATTGACTAAACACATTTCTAAACAAGATGCGTATGTAGACGTACGGTACCTACCTAGTGCCTACCTAAAAATTCAATAATAAATAAATGCACACACATTTTCTTTACTTGTATT
The DNA here is from genome assembly GCA_016648135.1 of Agrypnia vestita. Classification (NCBI taxonomy): domain Eukaryota; kingdom Metazoa; phylum Arthropoda; class Insecta; order Trichoptera; family Phryganeidae; genus Agrypnia; species Agrypnia vestita. The sequence goes on along the minus strand of JADDOH010015828.1, from coordinate 4,950 downwards.
TACTAATTAATAAACATAAGTATTAGCTTTTTTAAATTCTTATGTTAATTTATGTTGCTGCTCACGTGATATTTTTAATTATGAGATGTCAAATGTTACAGATTATATGCGACTATTGTAAGGCTCGTTCGTTTTTTTTTGTTATATTTATCTTTTAAAATATTTTTTATTTTTTAATCATTTCATTCTTTTATATCTATTGTTTAAATATTGTATTTTCTTTTTCTTCTTACTTTCTACTTATTAATTGTATTTTTTACGACTTTTTTCATTAGTGTCATTAACATTATTTCACTTTTTGTCATTTATGTGCACCAACATAGCTAGACTTCTTTTTTAATAATGTAGGAGCCTAAATCAGGGCATTTTTTATTAATAACTAGCTGTGCCCACGCGGCTTCGCACGCTTAGACTTTTAGTACACTGTTTGGATCGTCATAGAACTTTCGCAAACCTTTTACAACATTCTTCATCTGGAACTTTCAAGAAATTTATTGAATGTATAGGAACCTTCTAGACACACCGACACATTTCCCCACTCAGCTTAATTTCTAGAAACTTCTCCTTCCAGAACTTTCTAGAGCAGATTTTTCGGGAACCTTCCAGACTCACTGAAACAATCTGAAGCATTTGCGGCCTTCCCATAATAAAAAAATGTGCTAGAAAGCACATTTTCGTCATCCACTCCCACCCATGCACATCCACCCCCACCAAACTCGCATATTTTCGATGTGACACCAAGGGCTATCCACCACCATAACCGCCGGTGGCTGGTTGTGGAGAAAACTTGGCGGGTAGGGAAACACGGGTTTCTTTATATATATATATATTGATTAAATAAATCAATATCAGTGGTGTAGTACCTGGGGTGGCAGAGTTACCCCGCACGGTAACGCGAAGGTTGACATAAAAAGGTATTTTGCGGCCAGAGCGCGGGGGCCGGCCGTAATGCGTGGTACGGCGGCTAATATGAATGAATGAATTAACCCTGTGCACCGTGCCACTGCCGCGCCGCTGTCAGCGAGGAAATTGAAAAACCATTACGCTAGCTGGCGGGAAACCAAAGCGACCGCAGCGGCCATTACAGTTTGCCGCCATTGTTTGATCATTTCAAACAACATCATTTAACGGACTTGCATTGAAATTAGCATCGTACTGACCAGACCGGTTTGAGCTCACTCAGTGGCAGACCGAACGTTCGGTCCTTAATAATGCGAAAAAAAAAATTTATGGAAATACTGAACCATTATTTATATGAGAAGTTGTAAATCAAAACTTACAAAACTTCATGTACTATTTTTTGAGCATAACAAAGAAAACAGCTTCATTTTTTGTAATTTGTTTGTAATTTGAATAAGCTGATATTTAACAAGAAATAACTTTAGATTTATACTTGATATGTGCGGTATAAAAGCAAACGCAGCAATATACATAACAATTTTAAAGCAGTCATCGAGGTTTACTAATTTATAATGTACTGAATTCTGTATGTGGAATGCATGTGGGACAAACAGCGCGCACGATTTCAAAGAGGGTAGATGAGCGTAAAAGAGCATGCAAACTCGGTCTTCCGGAAAAATCGTCATCGGCTGAGCACTTTCTAGATACGGCCCACCATTTTTCATTTGAGCCGAAAATCTTAGGAAAAGTCGCCACACGCGCCTAGTCAAAGAAGCAATTGAAATATACAAGCACCCGGTAAACATTAATAGGGATGACGGTCTTAAGTTAAAAACCTCGTGGTATCCGGCGCTGCAGGATAAATCATATCGACGGTCCGCACAGTCCGACATCCGTTAGTAGATACACAACACACTACATCAAGATACACACACCCTGATTTCGACCCGGTACTGCAATCCAGTACTTAACCTAACACAAACTTGGACACACCTTGACTTCGGTACGGTATTGCAAGGCAATACTTAACCTACACTTCAGCACACACCCATCACATCAGCCCTGATGATGGACCCTGCAACGAGATCCGAAAAGTCGGCTAGAGAGGTCACATACACGGCAGAATATCCCAGAAAACTATACACAGAAGATGTACTGAATTCATTTTTTATTATTTTACCACCTTAGTAGAGATGGGTTAATCATGAACGAACTATTCTTTAGAACAGTTAACTTTACTGAACGAACGAACTATACAGTTCACTAGTTCAGTAGGTAGAAAATAAGTTGTTCATTGAATCTCAGTTTTTTTTTCATTTATTTATCATTTTTTCTTATTTTTTTTTACATCTCAGACGCATAAAACATTACAGTGATATTTGTCTGTAGGTGCATCAATATATATATATATATATAAATAAATTGTAGTTACCAGAAATACATTCATATTAATTAATTACAATAGATCTTATAAACTCAAATACAAATCAACAATACAATACAACAATACAAGAAACAATACAAAAATTACCAAAATCAAAATAAGTATCTTTTATTTAGTAACATATTCATTAATTCTGTATTTTGCCCTTTTTTATTAATATCCATTTTGACACGATATGGATTTTATTTAATATTTTTGGTATGACATATTTTAATGTTCTTTGTCCATATTTATTTATGACCTTCGGTATTCGTAGTCCTTCTTTAACTGTAAATCTGGTACTATGTTTATGAATCAATCTATGCTTATATGTCGTATCTTCATGATATCGTGTAATTAGTTTGTACCACAAGATAGCATTAATTGGCATAGAGCCTTGTTTCTTGAAGAGTTCCTGTATATCTTTAGTATCACTTTTTTTATTTATTAAATTTATTTAAGTTTTATTAATATATAGTTGAATTCAGTAAATCTCAAAATCGATGAAATCTTTGAAATTTTTCGGGAGGTTGGGTGATGAAATTTTTTGAAATCGAATGCCCCTCCCCCTAAGCAGGGAATTTACGTTATTTGTGGGAAGTTGATGTAGATAAAAGTAGGTATAGAAATTCTATCCCTTCGTCAGATTTTATTTTTCGGAAAGTTAATGTAGGAAAATCCTCCACGGAAATTGTAAGCACCTCCCCCCTTCATGGATTAGAAAATTTTGATAGAGTGAATGACGAAATCTCTGGAAATCAAAACAAGCCCCCCATGGATGCGAAAATTAATGTCCGGAAAAATTAAGCATCCCTCCCCCATGAATTTTAAAATTTTGGGACACCGAACGACGAAACCTTCGGAAACAGAAAGTACCTCCCGTCCAATGGTTTTGAAAATTTGGTGTCGGCTAAAAAATTTCATGATGCGTAAGTGAACAGTTCATTTACAGAAGTTGAAGTAGGTAAAAAAAACAATAATTCAAAGATTTACTGAACGATTCAAAGTGAACAGGGCACTTGACTGAACGATCCGGTGAACGACAGTTCAGTTGAAATGAAACATCCATCTCTACACCATAGAGCGATATCAAATTAATATTTAAAAATCAAGATTAAAAGTATCATGCGGGATGCAAAAAAATTAAAATAAATGACATTAACATTTCGTATCAATACAGTTTCTTTCATATGGATACACGAAGGAAGTTGCGAGCTAAAATATAGACTCCCATTAATGACTTATATATAATCTGTTAGCGCTTTCAAGTACTTCTTGCAAACGCTTGTGCTGCCATCATTTGTGCAACTCAATCACATACTCCAACGCTGTGAGGTTTGAATAATCCAACATTAAATTTAATCCAGCGCAAGTAGACGAGCCAGCGTTCAATTTCGGCTTTCATTATCCCGCGGAGCACTAGTTCAGAACCACTCAGTTATACAATAAATACATATTCGAACGTCGGTCGTTTAAATAGTTGTTTGATGAGTGATTTGTGGTTGACCGTCACTAATTTGAAAAGGTTCGATGAAGAAATCCGCCTCTATCCCGCGGCTTCTTCAGTGTACTGTAAAAAGTCGCAATGTATGTATGTGTGGTGTTTGAATGGCAAGGAAAGTAAGTACTGAATATTATTTTCTTTTCTTGACTCTGCGCTCCGCAAATTAGAAGTAAGCCCAGCTAAACACGTTCTGCGTCTCTTTTAGAATCTGATTTATTTGTAATTATATTTTAACGAGATGCTAAAAGAATTTATGCACTATGTTACTTGTCACAAAACTATCGAAGAATCGAGAACGGCCTGTAACCGTCTGGGGTGATCCACAACCTTAGGGAAATGCCTAGAAGTGACGAGAATGTTCTAGATAAAGCTAGGAGGTTCGTTATCAGCATTTTCGTGTTTGATAGGTCACTGCAAAGTCGGTAATGAGCCGCGGAGCCAGGATAGCCAGCCGCGCGATAATCTAAGCGATAAATAAGTGAATAATCGATTCGAAGTAAGTAAACCGAAGCGATTACTAATATGCGAGTATCGGATGGATTGTTCTAGTGAATGTTAAATACGTGTTACCCAGCGATAATTAAGTGTTTATTTACATTATTATTCTTACTACATTGCGAAAAAGTGTAACTTAAAGAATAACGTTAAGTTTAATAGTATTAGATGACTGTGCATTAAATAGTTAATTAATCAGTAATTAATAAATCGCTTATTAATTTACAGCGTTTTAATTTATTCGTGGGGTGAGCCAATCCTAAAATTTGGCACTTTATTGTGATAATTATCGAATTTTATTTAATTAAAAAAAATTGAATACTCCTTTAAATGTTGTTTGACAAACGCCCTTCAGAAAATGTCAGATGGGTTCTCTATTATACGGGCGATCATCCGCTCTAGATTAAAGGATGTTTTTTTTAATAATGTATTATAAATTCATGTAAGCTATCAATTTTAATTCGTATATCCAAGGAAATCGATACTTCATCCAATGTAACTGGCATTCAAGCTATACTCACAAAGCCGGACCCTTGTTTATATGAGACTGGCTTTACTACGGGGTTTGGCCCTAGATTTAATTTTTTGAGTACATTAAAATCTTTTTTTAAAAATATTTTACTGAAAA
>JADDOH010015827.1:0-64900 GCA_016648135.1 Agrypnia vestita | reverse complement strand
GTGTTAAATCGAAGGCTTTCACGGGTACAATATGTGTTAGTTCTAACTACTTTGGGGGTAACCCGCGTCAAATTCGTAAAATAAATATGCGGATTACTAGAAGCCGAGCAAAACACATTAACGGCGTCGCTGGAGAAACCCACTCCTCCACAAACACCTGACGCAGAATTTTTCAAACTTTCACTTGACGGTGAGCTCCGGACCCAAACGGTTGTACGCTTTTTGGAGAAGCAGCTCATCGACAAGGCGCCCTGAAGATGAACAGTGAGATCTGTTCGAAACGTCGGCAGACGACTGGTCCTGACGACCAGAATTTGACGCGGGTTACCCCCAAAGTAGTTAGAACTAACATATTTATATAATATATAAAGAAACCCGTGTTTCCTTACCCGCCAAGTTTTCTCCACAACTACTCACCGGTGGTTATGGTGGTGGATAGCCCTTGGTGTCACATCGAAAATATGCGAGTTAGGTGTGGGTAGCTGTGCGTGGGTAGGAGTGGGTGACGAAAATGTGCTTTCTAGCACATTGTTTTGTTATGGGAAGGCCGCAAATGCTTCAGATTGTTTCAAAATAGGCGCGCCGACTGTGTCGGTGAGTCTAGAAGTTTCCGAAAAAATCTGCTCTAAAAAGTTCTGTAAGGAGAAGGTTCTAGAAAATTCCCGGAAGTTCTATAAGGTTCTAAACTAAGTGGCGGAACGAGTCGGTGTGTCTAGAAGGTTCCTGTACATTCAATAAATTTCTTGAAAGTTCTGGAAGGAGAATGTTCTAGAAGGTTCGCGAAAGTTCTATGACGATCCAAACAGTGTACTAAAAATCTACACGTGCGACGCCGCGCGGACACAGCTAGTATACCCTCGAATGGCAATCCGTTCGTTAATTGTCGATTTACTAACGGATATTTGGTATTTCGTTTATAAGATCGGCCCTTAATGTACTAAAAACACTAATTTTTTCTATGCAGATTAAATATTATGTTATGAATTTGTTAAAACATTAAGTAAAAAGTATTATCAGTGTATTAACAGTAGAATTAAAAAGTTGCATAATGCGTCATACCACATGGACGTTTTTAAAACATATTTTTTTTGCTACGGATTTATAAATTTGAAGCAACTGAAAAGAGTCAGACCACTTTACTGAGTTAAAGATTTAATTTAACGGTGATATGGGTTACAAAAATATTGAATTTGTAAAAAAAACTGTAGCACTTTGAGCATGTACATTTTCAACACACAAAAATATCGAGCTGTCCAAACTCGTAATAACTCATTCACAGCTCTATGTGGGTGGGACGCTTTATGTCCAATTATATAAAATAATATCTCATAAAATTTTACGAATTTTCATGTTTGTGAAAATAAAATACATATTGTTGATTTAATTGAAAATAAAATACAACTCGTTTAATTTACGTGAAACTCATTTTTAGTATTTTGTGGGTTGGACGCTTTCTGCATAACTTAATAGATAGAATCACACATACATCTTATGGCTCAACAACTTCATATCTTTACATGCTCTAAGGCTTCTACGTATCAGGGCGCTCGCCTTGGCAAATAAAAGTAGGTGATTTGAATTCCACTAGCAGCCATTCAATTTAGTCCTTTATTCACTGCATAGACGCTTTTTTCAATTTAGTCCTTTATTCACTGCATAGATGCATAGAATTATAATAGTTTGAAAACTGTTTAAGAATACTAATATTTTTCCAGATATATTAGAAATGTCTCACAGAGACGATTAGCTATTTTATATGGGAAAGTGGGTATGGAATTCTTTGAGTGTTACAGTTTACGGCTTATCATAGGCTGGCTTAAACGATCACTTATCACAAATCACAACATTATGTTCACCGATTCCACCCACGATCGACAAATTTTTCAAATTTGATCGATGTGGTAGTCTCGATTCTCGTCCCGGGAGATGATAATTTGGATATTCTTTTAAAGCATAACCTTAGTATACACCATTATAAATCTATTAATTTGTTAGTAAGATTTTCAAAATTTATATTGGAAATTGTAGCGATTGTTAAGCATTTTAGTAATTACGGGTTCCCGGCAAGCCCATGCGACAACTTGTCCTCTGATACACTGGATATACTTTGTAATTTTATTAAAAAAACATGCCACAAATTGCTCCATTTTATGTACATATAAATAAAGTATTTAAAGTCTTATTTTTGTTAATTTCTTAAACATCAATAGTTTGGTAATTTATTAATTGATTTAGTAATTTATTTTGTGTCATTTTAGAAAGATATTTATATTTAAAATATATTGAACCCAATGAAAAAAAATTAATTTGATACTCTTCCATAGAAAAATGCAAGACAAGCTACGAGAAAAAGTAGTGAATTTCGGTTGCATTCCCAGACGATTGCCATAATAGATAACTGATATTATTTCTTTAAAATAAGATATATATTTATTTATATATAGGTATATTTTTAACTTTTGACGCTGATGCGGGCTATGACGACCAAAAACTGTAGCGAAACACTTTACAGAAATATTCAATCTTGAGAAAAACGCAAAGATATTATGACCATCGGAAATTGAATGCGGAACCTCGGTATGAGAAGCTAGTGCCATGCCCACAGGACTAATATTTATATCAAATAAGAACACGGTAGTTCGGAAAGAACTTTGAACGAGTCCGGCAGTTCATGTGTTTGTTACATTTTATCCACCCGCATTTTAACAACCAGCATTGCCCCGCGCGACACTTGAATACTCATTATCGAGAATTTACTGTAAATGCATTATTTTCTATGTAAGTGCAAAACTTAATAATAAATAAACAGACATCATAAGCAAATGTTCAGTTTATTTTTATTGTGTCTTTTTTTTTCTCTTTGTCTGTGGTAAAATCTTGTAAATGAATTTTCACTAGCTTCCCGAATGGCTAAAACTCTAAAACTCAACATTTACGACTCATTAACAAGACATTTAAACTCTTAACAGGACCATATTCTACACTTAACCCAAGATTTACGTAAAGTGACCATACATTATTATTAAATAATTATCGACATAATTAGGTCCTTATTTCGATTTAAATTAATGATGACGTCACTCACAAGCAAGAGCTGCAGAAACAGCTGAAGAACATGCCGTTCCAAATTTTAATATATTAAAAAATCGATTACAAATGTATGCATAGAAAAAGTATAAAAGAATGTCTTAAATTTTTCTTTGTTTTACTTGTTTTAAAGGCACAAAAAAAAATTTACGCGCAATCGCAAGTCGTAGGTCCACATTTTGGACACGTGCTTTAAGCGATCTCCGCGGAAGTCTAGTCTTTTGGAACAACGAGGGCAGACCCACCGCTTACCCAGGACCGTTTTATAAGCAAATGCTCCTATATCGGTCCTCGCTCGGTTGGCATTTTTTTAATGCTAAAAGCAACCATGCGATCCGAGGGTCGAACGGCTGCCACTATCCCGGCTATTCATTTCTCTATTAAACACAGATTACAAAAATGCATAGAGAAAGAAAAAATAAAACACAATATTTAATTCACATGTTAGGAGCAAAACAGACTAAGGGGAGTGTTTTGGACCTGGGCAAACGAGTGGTTATCCACACGCATTAAATAAATCATCTTGACAAAATATTCCATATAAGTCGCACGAAATGCGAAAGGTAGCCGCCTCCCGCGGGGTTGAGCTTCTCAATTCACTTGGCAAATCCCCCGTGGACATAAAATAAATCTGGCCATAAATAAGAATCTCTAACAAGGCGATTCTCAGGTTCCGCGGGAAGAATAAGACGAGCGCGGGCCGGGGCGGTAAATCAGGCGGCGCGGGCGGCACTCCCAATGCGCTGTATCGGGGGACACTTTAATGACGTCGTGGCTTATGACGGGCGATGGCCATAACGCCGAGTCATTATTATGAATTGTGATACTTTTGCGGAACACGGAATAAATTTTTTATCGTGCTTGTCAAAAATGTTCACTTTATTGTTGGCCTGTATCTTTTTACTTTCTGCTCTAGATCAGGAACCGGCGACCAGTTCATGTTGTTAAATTATTAATATTTATTATTGATGTGGTACAAATGCAAATAAATGTTTGTGATAGCAAAAATCTGTATCTCACGACGATTTGTAGCCGCTGCATCGCAAACATACGAAACGACAAATCAAAAAACGTGTACATTTTCAAAAAAGTCCAAGTGCCTACACTGTATTATCGATCTTCAGCTTAAAACGGTTCCGTATTCATACATTGAATGTCGAATCAATGAATGCGTTTTTTGTTTTTAAAAGGAATATTCGACAATCATGTCGTTTTTGCAAAAACATTTACAATAACATGAAATCCAACCCACACCTAAAATCGTAATATAATAAACAGTTCTGATTTTCAATTCAATAACCAATCATTCGTCAGCTTTTGAATTGAGCATCTTTATGATTGGTACTCGGTTCAAAATGCTTGACAATACATTATTATATTACTGGAACAATAACTTCAAGTGAATAATTTTTTGAAATTTTAATTGTTGCGAGCGCATTTCGTGGCCTCGCATTCCCACTCCATGCTGCTTCCCCGCTACACGCATATCTGCTATAATATGCACCTACGTCATTTCGCCAGATTTATTAATTTATTTGTTTTTATTAACTTTGGCGCAGATGTTACAAAAATGAGCTCTATACTGTGTTTAAGGAGCTAAACGTCACAAAATTTATAAAACTAAGAAGACTTCGGTGGCTGGGTCACGTGGAGAGAATGACCGAGCATCAAGCACCAAAGTCCCTGCTGAACTCAAGGCCGATAGGGCGAAGGAGCTTGGGAAGGCCAAAATTAAGATGAAGCAACAAAGTTTCCAGAGACATCTCTGCCTTGGAGCTTCTGCACAGGAAAGAACACAAAACTGGCACAGAACCGAGATGAGTGGAGGAAGACTCTTGATCAGGGATTGTAGAGCCAAGTCTGATGATGGTGAATGAATAATAATAATAATAATAATAATGATAATAATTTAATAATAGTAAAAAAATTTGATTAATACAAAATTAAGGTGTTTTGACGTATAAATACTTGCAAAGAGAAAGATTTGATAATAATAACGTTCTAAAATAATAATAAGAGCTAAAAAACATTGTACATTGTACAATGCGTTACTATTTATGCTATCATATGCGGCCTTGAAGTCTACAAAGAGGTGATGAGTTTCGACATTGTATTCTAACGCTGGTTGTTATTATAATTATTTATTATTATCACGATAATAATAATAATTAAACATTTACTCATGGATACATTTGTAATTGTTATACATAGTAAAATCATCTGTTGTTTTGTTGTAAAGCGTGAATAACATTATTTCAAGTAAATCTTTGCGGGCAGATATAAATCATATTGGAATAGTCATATTAATTAGCGGACCACTTCAACCCCCTGCCGTCAAGATATATCTGCGAACTCATCCAACAAGTGTTTTCTATAAACGCCAATTATTTAGAAGGAATATGACAAAGGCGCTCGCACTACCAATCTAGTTAGGAATACCGCCACCACTGCTGGAGTGGTGCTGCAGTGCTCTGCCGGGACACGGCCGGGGAGGGAGGAAACTGAAAGCAATATCGCGGTAGCCTCTCGATGTCACTTCCGCCTGTTTTCCCCTCAGGGTTGGACTTGGATGACGTGAAAATGTTAAAAACAATCATAAAATATCGTAGATTTTTTCATGTTTTTTCCAAGAAAAATATTATATTTTTAGAAATTGAGTCTTTTGAGTAAAAAACTTAAAAGTGATTTTTCATAATTTTTTAAATTGATATTCAGTGATGTATTATATTTTATAATAATTATTTATTAAATATAATATTTTTTTAAATATCCAATTTTCTGTATAATACTCGTATATAGATTAATTTACTGTAATCTGTAATTGATTAGTATATTTAGTGAAATATGCGATAAATTCATGAAATAGTAGCTCATATCTCCATAAATTCTCCTGAAAAATTGTTTTTTTTAGCGAAATATGAGGTAAATTCAAGAAACAGTTACTCACCCTTTTATGAGCTCACCTGTAAAATTTTCTGTTCAGTGAAATATGCGGTAAATTCAAGAAATCGTAGCTCGCATATTTATAAGCTCACCTATAAAATTTCCTATTAAGTGAAATATGCGGTAATTTTTAGAAGTAGTCACCCATAAATTTTTACCTCATGTGTAATTTTTCCATACATCTCAGTTGTTCGTTCAGTAAAATAAATGGTAAATTATAGAAATAGTTATTCACCTTTACAAGCTTTTGTGTAACATTGTTTAACAATCTAATTAATAAAAATAAACCTAGTTTTCACCACTTTTGATGTTGCTATTGATATTTTTATCACATGTTGATATTTTTCAATACAAAAATGGTGAAAACTAAGTTTATTTTTATTAATTATACTTATAATGACACCACAAAATTATTTTGCTTTTATGAAGAAGTTTATCAATTTCTTAGAATTTTTCATCCACCTTGTTCGTTTTGCCACATTTGTGGCAGAGAACATGGCCTGTAACAAACACCAATCACTAACAAGGTTTAATCCTTTTTAAGGTAGTAATCTAAATTCACGTCAGTAAGCAATACTACCTGGAAGTGAATTTGAGTTTAGTAAAAAGTAATAATTTTATTGCCGTAAGTGTGAGATGAGAACAGTGTACAATTCGGATCTGGACCATTTTAACTGGGGAGTTATTCATACGCAGGGCGTGCGCCGCCTCTGGAGTGCATATTGTCCCCTCCCAATATCTTCTTCAGCGGACTCATTCTCATTCTGGAATAAATCCTTATTCAGTGCGAATGTGTTTATATATTCGTCCTTTTTACTGACATTATGTGATCTTTATAACCTGTGGAAATACAACAGGCTTTTTCCAAAACATGACGAATTTTGCCATAGTTCAATAAATATTTAAATATATTTAAACAGAATTCTCTCCACGTGCCCTTACCTTTCTCATCAAATATTTGTATATAGGCGTTTTGATGATTTTGGTTGATCCAAGACTGACCACTGTAATATGTGGCGAGAAATCTCTTCTCCATGGTCGACGGTGCAGTAGCATTTAAAATTCATTGGCAAAGAAAATATAATTGGAGTCCATATATATTTTTCTTGAAAATTTTGCTAGCAAGACACAAGAAATAACCTATTTTGGATTGTGTAGTAACTGGAGACGAAAAATAAATCCTTTTAGATTACACAAAATTAATACATAACCAATATTATCTTTGATTTTATGATATGATTTATTGTGCGTTTGGTGGACCATGTTAGGTGTGATTCATTTAGTGTTATTTAAATCAGGTGAAGCTATCACAGTTGATATTTATTGCCAACAATTAAGGAACGTTGGAGAAACTTAAAGAAAATCTACTAACTTCGATCAATCGAAAGGAAGTCATCATTCATCACGATAATGCACTACCATGTAGAGTGATCACTCGTGAAAAAGTTTATTAAACTTGGAAGTACTTAGCCATCCTCTTTATTCACATGACCTAGCACCTAGTCACTACCGCGTCTTTAGGTCACCGATACTTACTATTTCAGAATTCAATAGAAGTACAAAACCATCTCAAGGAATGTCTTAAATGCTGAAATTTTTTTATTATTATTAGTATTATTTATTAGTAGTAGTATAGTAGAAGTATTAACAGTGTATTTAAAAAAAAATAATACTAGAAGGTAAACTGTCTTAAACAATGAAGGAAAATATATTTTAGCATAAAAATGTCGTAAGAATTAATAAAACATTTTGTGAACACCAAAATATTCATAATTTATTTTCAGTCCACCTAATTTATTAATGATATATTCTTTCGAGTGAGGCTTAGTGACTCAGGCTTAATTTAAAAGCGAAATTTTGATAAAAGTATTAAATAGTTATACTTTAATGTCACACTAGGATATTCTATTGGTGTATCAACGACTATGTTGAATATATTTTTAAAAATAAAGTGAAATACATGCATAATATTAGGAGTTATATGATTTTATTATTACTTATAGAAGATTCTTTATTCGCCTTTAGAAATAAATTATTACGCCCTAAAATATTAGAAACAGGAGCATTCTTTCTTAATTCATATAGTTCTGTCACGACACAGCTTAGTAAGTTTTTAATAACTTTTAATATTAAAATAATATTATCTCGTTTATTATTGAACAACCTGCGTGTGCATTGGAATTGAGTGTGCATTCTTTACTTTACAAAAAAAGTATTTTTGAAATTGTATTAAAATACAGTATTAAATTAAGGTAAATTTGATATTTGTGAAGAGTAATTTGATTTTTACGAATAGTACGTAGTTTAAATTTTAGCAACAACTCTTTATTTTTATACTTTTTAATAATTAGTTAAACCATCAAAATAATTTATATATATCAAACATAATAATTTCGCTGTCTGCCCGTCTGTCTGTCCCCGTAACTTCGTGTAACGTCCGTAATTTCGAATTCACGGCTAAAAAAACGGCCGGAGATGGGGCTTGAAACCCGGGCCACCAAACCCGAACCGGCCGTTGTATATTGCCATGGCCGCCTCTCCGCGTAGAACCAAAATATGCTATAAATATATACTTGAGCTTAGGAAAGATGCGAACCAATGTTCCGTCATTTTTGACGGGTTGCAGCTAGTTTAGTGTAATAATTTTCTATTACAATGATGAGAGAACTAATCTATGCACTGATTTTTTTTAACTAAAAAGTGTGGAAGATAAGATTCATACCTATATTTTAATTACAACTCCCACATATTTTTGAAAACAGCCATCAGTTTGATCTTATTGCACTTTGTTATGTTCGGCTAAAAGGTTTCCCCATTTGTGCACTAATTTATTTATAACCACGAAGATACATTAGTTTCAACACTGATTACATTATAGCGACCATCAACATGGAAAGCATGGAACCCAGGGGCAGAGAAGGGGCCTCCCCGATACGGCGTGATTCCCTGAAACGATGTCAAATTTCTAAAATTACAGTCGCAGGACCGTGGAGGCATTAGCGCAACAAAAGGCGACCATTATTCGCATTTAGAATGGGGTAGTCGCCCCACGGTACAATACACGCCCAGGGGTGTTTTTTTACTATATTATTTCTATACTGTATTTTGTATCGAGTGTAAATTCATTCTCCTAAAGGGGGTTTCAAATATTTTTCCGATTAATTTTAATAAAATATTTTGATGACTAATCAATGATATTAAATACATTTTTTTAATATTTGAGTAATAATAATTTTTAATACATGACTAAGGATTTTAATAATTGATGTATAATATAATAGGCTTTATTTATATATTTGATTATCAGCATATTTCGAGAATAATGGATACAACGTGTACTAAAAATTAAAATTCGTAGACATTAAACAAAAACAAAAAATTAATTTATGGGAGATGAATACCTAATTAACAACTAATGTGAAAGCTAGTATACAAGGTAAATTGTAAATGGAGCTGGTTATTTATAATATTTAATTTGTTATGTACACATTGAAATTTCATGAATTTCAATTAAATTTCTAATTTATTTTTTAATTCGTGAACCTTTATTAATATACAAAAAATTGTTTGTTTACAAAATATGATTGGAAAATTCAGAATAGTTATTGCTACATAAAAATCTTAAGTGCTCATTTAAAATAATTTTATTTACATTTTGTATACTTTCTACTGTGATGAAGGTGCATTTTTGATTCTGAAACTGGTTGTTTTAAATAATAAACTGAAGCAGTTAATACTAAGTTCACAATTTGATTGATCACAGTTAATACTAAATCACAATTGATAATTTCCGTTTTGCTAATCCCTTATTCTTTTTTTGTGTCAGAAATTCTTGATCATTTCACCCATTTGGCCAATGTGATTTTGCTCTCTTGCACCTGCATTTGGACGATAATGTGCATTAGTGATCAAAAATTATAGAATTATTATTTACCAGCGGCGACATCCATATATATTTTATATGACGGGTATAAGAGCAAAGGCAGCAATAACCAAAGAAATTTAAAAATTTACTATTATATTTTGCTATTACTTTGTAGTTATTCATAATGAATATAATTAAACAAATTATCTTAGTTTATCACCACTTAATTTTTGCTAAAAACCAACCGGTTTCGGAAACAACGTTCCTTCGTCAGGGTTATACTAAATAAACTTTACAAATTATGAAAAATCATACCCCGGTGTAGTGTCCAAATGGGGGTAAGTAGATAGGGTGAAAGGGAACATATTCAATATAGGACTGTACGATAGACTTTTTTAGGTTATTCATTCATTATTATGTATGGGTTTCTTAATTTCTAGGGCTTGGTCAATATGAAGAATATTGACTCATGTATTATTAATTCGGAAAAATTTAAATTATTTAATCATCTTATATATTTTTTAATTCTAATATTAAAATTACGACTCGTTTTTCCAATATAAAAAGAGAGACAGTCATTACATTTTAGTTTACACACATCCGAGTGAGTCAATTTGTGATCTTTATCTTATAACATTTTGCAGATAGTTACCAATATTATGTTTTGTATAGAAAGCTGGTTTTACAGTGAGGGGGAGATTTTTCGAGCATTCAATTGAAATATGTAAAATTTTAGGTCATTGTATAATATCATCGATATTTTTACAATTATAAATAAATAATAGATAAATATCGCCTCCTCCAACTAATACTCGAGGGCAAGATAGAAGGAAGACGGGAAGTTGGTAGAAGGCAATCCTCCTGAATGCGCATCATCAGGGATATGCATAATTTATCTTGATTATTACTTTTGTATTTTTTAATGAATTATAGTTAGGAAACACTCCGTATATCAGAATCAGAACAGTGACTAAGGGACATGACGTGCGAACAATAAATATCATACGTAACTTTGACTAATGCATTTCGTGACATTTCCCCGTCGATGTTACTTTGAATCGTGTAATTATAGAACAGATAGCAGAGGACACATACATATGATTGCTCTTTCGATTTCCATCAGTGCGTGTTTGTTAAAAGTAAAAGATTTTTTGCATTTTTAAAGTTGATTTAACCTTTGCAATATTTTTATTATTATGTTCTACGAATACAATAACTGGATTTTGTCCACAAAGGGATAATCATTAATTAAGACACATTGTAGATGTCTCACAGAAACTGTTTATGTGGACTATATTAGTCATCCACAGGGCCTACGAACTGTATTAGCAGACTTAAGTGATCATTTTACACATTGCAACGTTCACCGATTCCAACCAATAACGATACTTCTATCATTTTTTTATAATGATTATCCCTCTGTAGACAAAATCTAGTAATTGTTTTCTTAGAACATGCTAATAAAAACACTGAATATAACTGGTCTATAAAAGGAGTAAAAAATTGAAACTTATTTTCAGGCTATTCTAGTGTAAATTACCTTTATTAAATATTTGGATGAATATCTGATATACATTTAAAATAATATTGCTTCATACTCTAGTCAAAAAGTATAAAGTCTCATATACCTACCAACGGCGAAATTTTTATATACTATTTCATGGTAATGACAAATTTTCAATCCATTGATGGCGATAGTGTGGTTTTGTCAAATATGTAAAATAAATTAAATTGTAAAATAAATAAATACTCTAGTAAATATGTAAAATAAATTGCATGAATAACATTCATATACAACTTTAAAAAAGATATATGTGTGGTTATTATTGGGTATAATCGATGAAAGCAGCACTGTGTAAAGTAATCATTTATACTTGCTAAGTTCATAAGTCCTAACCTTTTCCATATTATCTTAATAATTAATGATTTAACTTTTTATACCTGTCTCTACAGATGGGTTAAATGTTTTGTCTCTGGGCCTCTAAATTAAAAAGTGGCGACTCTTCTCCATACCGAAATAGAGTATCTTGCATTATTTTTAATATATCGACTACATAAATAAATAAACCACTCAGATATGTAAAAATATGCAGACTGTTGTATTTTTTCTTTCTGACACTCCATGTGTTTCTAGCAATTGGATAAGTAAGTTCCTTTACGTTATCTCCTCTTTGTCCTCATTTAAACTCCTTCTGAGGATGACGTAGAATCCGCCCTAATGGTATGTGTCCGAGGATGAGATTTTAATTTCTCATCTCGGAGATCTGTCGGTCATGTAGATTTATACCGGTTGCATCATTATATTCTTCTCACAAAATCAATTCGACAATAATTGAAGACCCCATGTCTTCAAGATGTTTTTGACTAACATTTTTGTCAAAAATGAGTTAATAAGCCGTCTAAACTAAATATTGTACGCTCTTTCTATTGGAAATAAGTTCAGAACTTAAAAATAATTAGAACATGTTCAAATCATAGGGATGAACATGTTAACTATACTTTTTCATAAAAATCAAATCAGTTACCAATGGGAAGAACATGTTATCTTCAATAATAATATGTTCATGCCATCATTCTGAAATTAACACGCCTTTTAATTCGATTGGAATATTTATGGTTAATATAAATTTTACTCTGGCAGTACTGTCATATATTTGAAGACTATTATAATATGTACTTATATATTATTTTTCAATAATTTTAAATGGTAGGTACATACCATGTTTTGTATTATTAATTAACATGCCAGGTATTTTGTAATTTTGGATAATGGTAAAGATGGTAAAAACGGTTAGCATTTGAAGGGTTGTTTGTTTTTCGTGTTTTACCAATTTTAAAAAGGTGTTATTCTATTAAAAATGAGTTCCAGAGGCAAAAAAATGGTTGTTTACTACATTTTTTTTGTGGAAAATTAGTATATTTTTATTTTTTGTGCATAAATGCGTTTTTTTTTACTTTGTAAATGGTTTTTTGATATTTTAGTGACACAAATCAATAAAAGTTAATCTTAAATTAGCAATAAAACGAAATACAAATGTTTTATTATCTCAAAATGACTTGAATATTAGTTAACAACTTCTTGCCGTGGGGTCTTCAATTCATTGCTTCCTTCCGCGACAAAGGTCACGTAAAGACGCGCTTTCGACGCGAATCACTGAGATGTCTTATTCGTGTAGAAGCGTATCGATAATATTTTAAAGAATTAAGTTAAATAAAAAAGGGATGTATTGCAATTTTTATTTTTTTATTAAATCAATGTTATAAATAATATTGGGGCCTGTAACAAGCCTTGAAACGCAATAAAATTCTTAATTTTTAACTCCATTTATAAAAAAAATGATTTTTCCAGAATTTTCCAGAGTCGTTGCACTACTACTCCCGCATGTAGTAAATATTTGTTTTATTTTGATCCCCAGAAACCCCCAATACGAAGAGTTCGAGTTCGACCAGAAGCCAGGCTATGAGAAGACGTTCGGGGGGGGCGCCGGCTCTCCGGAGTCGCTGCCGTCCCCCGAGCGCCCGCCGCTGCGGCACATAGACCGCTACATCAAGGCCGAGTGCCCCTGCCTCTCCAAGCGGTTCACCATCGCCGTGCTCACGTGCGTGGGCTTCATGATCTCCTTCGGCATGCGCTGCAACATGGGCATGGCCAAGCTCATGGCCACCAACGAGGTTTGTAACCGCCTATTAGAAAGATACTCTCACGTCACGGCCGAGCTCATGGCCACCAACGAGGTTTGTAACCGCCTATTAGAAAGATACTCTCACGTCACGGCCGAGCTCATGGCCACCAACGAGGTTTGTAACCGCCTATTAGAAAGATACTCTCACGTCACGGCCGAGCTCATGGCCACCAACGAGGTTTGTAACCGCCTATTAGAAAGATACTCTCACGTCATGGCCGAGCTCATAGCCACCAATGAGGTGTATCACCACCCTTTAGAAATATACTCTCACTAATCCCACGACTAATCGACTAATGCACAGTAGTAAGACTCTTTAAGTTCCATATAAGTAATAACTGATTAACATAAATTATAGAAGTCTCACAGATGCGTTGGTATTTATGTGAAAAACATGTATGGAAGTCTTTTTATAGGATGGCCCAGGGCTTAAGACCCGCATGACATTTCTATGATTTATCTTTATTAATAATTATCCCTTGTGGACAAAATTCGGTAATTGTGTTCTCAGAACATAATATATATAAAAATATTGTTCCATATATGTGTCTGTGAGTGCGTTTGTTAATACTAGTTATCCTATTGATGGATGACTCAATGCGGATTATGCTGATATTTAATTTATAAATCAATTTTAATTTATAATAGATATATGATTTAAAAAAAAATCTAAAGGTACTCTCTACTACTAGAATGTCAGGGACCTATTAGGAAGTAACAGATAGCCGCGCATGCACTTTGACATATATTAGATTACTATTATTAGAAACAATTATTATTGTATAATTAAATCCCCTAGTATATATACAAAATGATTTTTTACAAAGGTATTTTATTTATATTCAAGAACACATTCATATTTGTGAAATTGTCATTTTTTCAGAACAAAGTTCTGTGAAATATTTAATAACCAAATTAATTAATCAATTAATAAAAATAAGAACTACATATAAGGTCGATATATTCACGGAAACATAGAGGGTTGCTATAGCTTAGTGGTCAGAGCACCGGCCCCGGAAAGGAGGTGACCTGGGTTCGAATCCCAGTAGTAACCTAATATTTTTTCGTGAATTAGATTTTTTTGTATGTCTTTCTAATTGATTAATTAATTTGGTTATTAAGTATTTTATTTATTTCATTGCAAAGTGACTATTTTTAAGTAAAAACGTATTTTGTAATAAAGCGCGACTTATTTACTAAAATATTCTACTTTTTAAGAGTATTTTGTTTAATATTTTAATAATTGTTTCAAAATTTGCAAGCTCGTGGTAATTTTTTTAAACAAGCAAACGTGATGGAATCAGACCTATTCCAAGAAATTCATGTTAGTTCTTGTCGATACATTTGTGAGACAGGTACTTAACGGTTTTACGGAAAATAATTTTCAGGCATGGTTCCATAATTGGAAACGGCGTGTTAGTCAATTTAAAAATGCTCAATGTGAGTAATTTGAAGACAACTAGTAGTTGAAGTAACTACGTTCGTATTTTAAGTAATAAACTTATATTTTAATGTTGCATTCTTGGAATTAAATTGTCACTACTCGGTACTAGATACTCATATCCTGTCAATGCTGGTGATTTTCCACTAGAAAAAAAGCAACGCTGACCTTTGTCAAATCATATTGGTTGTAGCTGAGCATCATTTTGGGATCATGGACTTGAACCCATGGGTTTTGCTCGTAATATAACGGAGCGCATGGCCTTCAAAGCAATTTTTGCTCACCTAGTAGTGTCCTCAATACGAAGTGCCCTAAGCGTGTGTGCAAAGTGTGCACATTATTTGATCATGGCATAGTCAAGCTGCATTAATACTGTCTGAGTAGAGTGTACCGAACATAGGCTGTGCATGACATTATTCTATTTCTATAATATTTAAGTTTTTAGGTAATATTATTCATAATACATATCTTATTTGCTATTCTGTCAATATTTATGTTCATGGGAGCATTAAAGCAATGCAATTACTTTCTAACAATTCAAATAATTGAAACAATTGAAATTCGCGCCTTCTCTAGTCTTCTGGCCCTTAACTTCTTATTCAATACAAAGTAACCTCATTTTAAAACAAAATTCCCAGTATATAGGCATATAGGCTAATGTGAAAATATTTAACGGATTTTAATTAAATCATAATGATGAGGATGTCAGAAAGTCGCCGAAAGTATTTCAGTCCGAATTTTTAATATATTTATTTTCAAAATAAAGCATTGAATAAATTAGAAATAAATAAAAGTGTACCTTAAAGTAATTGATTTTGAAAGGACTTCTACATATAGGGTTTTTTTTAAATTTTAAGTAATTAAAAAAAACAAGGAACGACTGGAACATCTCATATATTATTTTACACATTACAAGCAATCACACAAAAAGGATACGCAATTATTGTCCGCATCATAAATCTGCGATGTCCTCTTTTAATCAGCTTTTCTGCTGGTCGTTTTTACCGCCGACTGTTAGGGATGGTCAGAAGGCTGGGGGTGGACTGCGGTGCCTACCCCGTATCCTTCTGCGCCTCCCCCGAGGGATTGTTGCTTATAGGGGTGTGCGAATATTAAAACTACCACCGTGACAGTGGGTATTGACTGTGAAGCTCTGTAAATTGGTGGGATAAATTAGGTGCTCTCATTATATATGTACTTTGTTTAGAGACTTAGATTTTATATAGAATAATAAGTATCTTAATAAATTCAATAGTCTTATATATTGTGGGAAATGACAACGTTCTTCCACCAAACAAAAATATAAAATTCAGATAAAAAAGAGTAGTGGTTGACAAAACATATCACTACTAAATATAAACAGTATGCCACAGTAAATGAATGATTAAAAATTTTCAGGCTACGGTTGCGATAAACTCTAATTTATTTTAAACACCATATCTGAGAAATAAAAAGAATAACTAATGCTTAAAGGAACATCTGACATCATTGGGTAAATTGCATTAATGACATTTAATTAAAATCTCTAAAAATATGTATGTATGCATGTTAACCTAAACCGTAGAACAATTTAAACATTGTCACTGAACTGAATAAATATATTTACTATATTTCCATGGCGGTCATTGCTATAGAAGGCAAATGAAACACTGGAAATTAATTATCGATCTATTAATTATTTAAATAAATTCACACTTATTGATTCTACAATTATTCACACACATTAGCAATAATTCACATCTTTGTTACACTTTTGTCTATCACCTGGTTGATTCGCCTCGTTTCGCACATAAGCACCCACGCGCGCCGTATATCTGTCGCTTGGTTTTCGTCTCTGATCAACTCGCACTAGAACGTTTGAATAAATTTTACATATTTTTAGTGTTTTATGTTTTTTAGAGAATATTCCAGTTGATTCATGTGGACCGTTTGAGAGACTTCTATAATGCGCAGTTACCATCGTTTTAGACTCTTGTCGTTGTTGTTTAGACGATATAATCACCGTATAAAACATTTGTAATGATCATACAAAAAATTTGCTTCACTTAAGTTTCCCATTTGTAGGCTAATGTTAGATTATATAAGATTAATAAAGTGTTCAGAATAAAGTTTGTAAATAAGATTCATGTAGTCGGCGCTCAAATATTTTTACAGTCGTGTTAAACTTTTATATTACATTTAAATTCTAACCAAAATAGAGTTTCATTTAAAAAAAAGCTTTTAGAGAAGTCTCATATTTTTTACAGTGGTGCTTCGTTATGTTGCGTATTTGTAATACATACCTTATGTTTCAGAAACATTATGGTAAATAGCACCCCAGAGCGAGTGTTTTGTAATTCTGATTGCATTGATGTCCCAACTAAGCGAAACGCCCGCAAACAGTCCTTTATCCACCCCCTTCCCCTTCCACTTGCCGGAACCCCGTCAAAAGGGAATGAATAAAAAAACGGTGGAGATCTCTGAAAATAGGGGAGAGATATAAACTGGCGCCGTAGTTAGCTCTTAATAAAAGCGATCTTAGCATCCATAAAAATATTAATAGCAGAGATGAAAAATTAATTAATGATGAGTACTTGGCGAGAGATTCATTAAATTTATGAAATATTTATAGAATGTAATGACTTAGGTCCTAGAATATTAAAAAAATAAATATTAAGTATATTTAATCTCAACGTTAATGACTGAAAATCTGTAAAGGCATAATATTTTCTCTGTAAGGAAAGAAACGACATTTAATATTATTAATTGTAATGTCGATTGCTTAATCACAATCACGATAGTAATTACTTTTAATTATTGAAATTAACCTTATCAATTTGCTCTATCATAACTCATAGATTATTTTAACTATGGTTTTTATTATCCATAGATTATAAAATGTCGAGTCGAAAGTCTACGGTCACAAAGATGAGTGAGGCTCGGTATTGTTTTAAATTAAAGAAAATTATATTTTTCTTTACATGTATTTTTCTAAAAATTGTTATCAAATAAATAAATAATTTTATATGTAAAATCATGGACCGCTGTGATTTAACTGAAATATTCAGTTCATTAATATACGAGACTTACATATGTTCACTACCTGCATTATAAGCTGAATCCTATTACCACAATTGTCTCTACGTTTAGATCCAACTGGATCAGAGAGTTTTAATATTATTAATATACTTGTTCACAGACGATGAGATTCAACTGGACCGTGGGCGTGGAAAGCGCCGTGGACTCGTCGTTCTTTTGGGGCTATCTGGTGACTCAGATCCCTGGAGGCTTTTTAGCTTCCCTATACCCTGCCAACAGGATCTTCGGGACGGCCATCGCCTGCTCCGCATTCCTCAACCTTCTGGTACCTGGAGCCAAGATCCTGCACCCCTTCGTGCTCATTGTCATCAGAGTCATGCAGGGGCTCGTTGAGGTTTGTGAACAAAAATTTTATATTGATGTTTATACTTATGTATATAGTTCAATTATCTTTCTAAATTTTGAAAAGATCAATCTATGTGGGTATTAGTAATGATTACGGTATTTTTTGTCCATTAAAAGTCATCATAAAATCCCTTAATTTCGGATATAAATGATTTATTTAATAATGGGTTACTCAATAAAAGAGAGATCTGCATTCAATCGATCAATTGCTAGGTTCCGTTAATAAATACTTATATATTATATCAAAAGTCTTTTTGGGTGCTTTTCGCTTAACCTAGCATTCTTTAAATATAAAAATAATTAATATTCACGTATAATTTTATATATATTAATGTTATGATCATGAATGGATAGGTTTATATTTCACGTATGAATAATACGACTATCTTCGATCCACAATTAACTTCTTGAGAACTAAAGAATTAGTCTATAAAACGTCAAATATAATAATTTCTAGATATAATGTGCTATAAATATTAAAAATCAATTAATTATAAGGACTATTTATTAAATAAAATCAGTAGGAATTAATCATAAGAAAAATAATTAGTGTAATTTTATTAATTTTCATTAATTTTTCAAATTTTATCAATTTGTATATAATTTCTTAAATTTGCGTTATTCATTTTTTGATGCATTAAAAAAAGAGCATTCAATTTCTATAAAATCATTCAAAATTGTTTGATGTTATTTATTTGTTATTCAAAACAGCGAAAACGATTTTTTTGTGTTTCCATTTTGTATTCCTTCTATATCTCTCTCCCGATAGACCAATCCAGGCGTGCTCCTGCACTGATGATACCAATTTAAAATTCGATTATTCATTTCTGTCACGCTGTCGTTGTAACTTGTAACTAATACACTTACAATCCGACACTCCTGTAATTCAAGGCAAAGGCGCCTCCCCAAATTTAATATAAAAATAACACAATTTATTGTCTCCTTATCCTTTTATCGAGTTTCTTATTCCGTCTGAGAAATTGTGAAATAAAGAGATGTTTTGAATATAATCTCATTTACGAATGTAGCCGCCATGTCGCGGATTATGGCCGGATCCGAGTGCCGTCCGCTCGTGCATCGAGAGCAGCGAGGCTGTGTATAGATGCTTAATATCAGATTTTATTGTAAGTTATTCCTTTGATGACACAAAGAAACTGAGCGTGTTCCCTCCGACACAATGCCGAGTAAATCTCGGCTCATCTTATGGGCTCATATCCGCTCGGATGGGCTGCTGTACAAAGCTCGTTTTCTATACTTACCAACACATCAATATGGATTTGGATGCGTGTACGTTGCTATTGACACCGTGGCTTATATAACAGTTTATTCAGTGCATGATTTTCGACATCTACAAAAGCTTATTCTCCGGGAAAATTCGTTTGTAAAAGTTTTGCTCTGCTTTGGCGTAGATTTAATAAATTGAACCTACTATTTATCACATTAAAAAAAGTCCGGTTTTGTCTAACTTTTACAGTTATATTGGAGCGAAGTGTCAATTTAAATGAATATAGATTACTACTTATGCGTTGCTACACGAGTTACATTTCTCAAAAAAAAATGAAAAATAATATAGCTTCGTGTGAATACTGTAAACTGAAATTTATTAATGAATATTTTAACGATATTTACAAAATGAATAATCAAGTTTATTATATCTTGAAATATATATACAACTTTCATAAATTTGATAATGTGAGGATGTTCTTATGATGGAATTGGTGAACGTTGCATTGTGTAGAGATAACTCAAGCCAGGTTATAAGCCCTGAGCCATCGTATAAGAGTCTTCCATCCACGTTTCTCATATATAAAAAGCTTCGTCTCTCTGAGACTTCTATAATTTATCCTAGTTAATCATCATCATCCCTCTGGGGACAAAATACAGTAACTGTGTTCTTAGAACATGAACATGAATATATAAAACTAGAATATACTTTCATATAAAATATTGTTTAATAAGGTCCTTCATTTTCTTTAACAGCTCTTGTTGCTTGAAAATTGTGTCTTGGGATGGGTTAAATATGCTTCTACTTGGTTTTATAGTACATAAGTTTAAAGCATATACGAGATACCTATAATTAATTAATTTTATTTATTTTGTCCTATTTTTATTTAAAGTGTTTTTTTTATAGAATCATTTTCTTTTCTACCAAGAAAATATTTTTATTCCCTTTTTATTAACACTATTTGCTAACGAGATAAACAAAATTTTGCTTATTCAGCATAATTTTGATTACATATTTATCTTATTATGTGTGTAATATTATACTTACGGTTCCGTATCTACTGGCGCTGACAGCAGGACTATCCATGTCCTTACATTCTCATATAACAAAGACCTATTATTATTGGATGATTGGAAAAGGGATATTGAAAAGCTTTGCTATTTAGATTAACATAATCTAATTAACACGCCGTCTTAAATAATATTTGCATATTGTTAATAAATTTTATTCCAAAATATTAGTGTCATTTAAATATTAAAATCAATTATCATAAAAAATATTTTTATGTTATTTAAATATACAATGTAAATATAATCAACTTTACAAATATTGAATATTAATTAAAAATAATGGAATTTTTGCTAAAAATCTTTAGTAAAACATTTTTCAAGTAAGGGATGATTTTGGAAATGCCCAACACAGATATTATAAATAAACAAAACAGAAGTAATATTATCCCTGTGAAGATAACAATTCATTTGTATTATCAGAAAAGAAAGATTCACAAAAGCGTAAAAAAATCATGCACATGAAAATATGTTAAATTAACGGCTACGAATAAGATATAAACCCCCGACCTCTTTGGGGCCGGTTGCTGACCAGTTATGCCAGTCGTGACGTTTCTCTCTTCTCTTCTACGGATTTCCTGATCTTGCAATTCAAACGCCAGAATCTATTTACACGTTTATTCGGGATTCAATATTTTATGCCAAGGTACTTGTGGCAGTATTTCTTTCCTCAGAAATCCCACGTTCTGTATTGCTCGCCACCCCGTAAATTCACACGGTCATATTTACACATCTTCCATCCCTCTCACGTACATTCAGACATTAATGACATTCGTTACTTTAAAATAAACAACAAATAATAAGTAAAAATATATTTTAAAAAGTAAACAGTTGCCAAAACACTTTTAGAAAAATTATTTAAAAAAAATAGAGTAAGCTAATAGAGTAAAAAATTCGTTTAAAAAATAAACAATCATAATAAAAGCAGTAAAAATAAAAACATAAATCGATAAAAAAACATAGTAAGTAATTTAATAGGACGGAGCTAATACAAAGAGAGAGAAAAAATGAAGTCCACTTGACTATACTTAATTCTGCTGGCGTATTCCAAGTCTAAGTACTTCTTTATTTCGGGTGTGCTCCTACAACGAAACATACCATAATTCCCGAGGCGGTTCATGCGTGTTATTTGTAAGTTTATGGCGCGTTGTATATACCATAGATTACCTTACAGATTGTTTACTCGGAAGTTTATTTGCTAGTGTGGTGATAGTACCGCTGATAATTTCCAGGGTGTGACGTATCCTGCCTGCCACGGCATCTGGCGGTTCTGGGCACCACCTCTGGAGAGGTCGCGGCTCGCCACCCTCGCCTTCTGCGGCTCCTACGCGGGGGTAGTGCTGGGGATGCCCTTGTCGGGATTTCTCATAGACTGGATCAGTTGGCAAGCGCCGTTCTACTTCTACGGTGTGGCTGGGTTTATTTGGTAAGCCTGCGATCGCGTTTCATCATTTTGTTAACACACAGATTATGCCTACGAATATGTCAACGGTCCCTACGTATACAGTGGAATCTGCAAAAATTCCATTTTCGTTTTATTATGCCAAGTATACAATTTATCCTATATTTTCAGATAATATTTAAAAAATAATAATTTTAGTTTATAGAGTAGAAACATGTTAATTCAAAATTCAAGGGAATCAAAAAAACATTTTTTGGACCAGAAAACCAAAATTATTCAGAACCCCGTTAATTCGAAATTCAAAATAATAAAAAAATGCGATTGCGGAATTCGCCAAAATTCGTAAAAAAGCCATTCATTTTGTGAAAATGTGTATTTTTATATATTTCAAGAAATCATTTCGAAAACGCAATATTTATTATGCCGATACAAAGATTGCGACATTTGTGTTACTAAAGTACTCGATATTGATAATTTTTTTGTTCTCACTTACGAAAAAATCAAAATCTTGTTTACATTTTCGTCAAATTAAAAAAAAATCGAATTATGTGGATTAAAATGTATTGATTTATGGCGCCAGTGGCTAAAAATTGTTTCGAATTACAAATTACCAGGGTTTTAAAATTATCGGGGTTAATATACTATGAAATTAAGATTTGTGACTTGTGGGTTTTAAGAATTTCAAATTACGACGAGTTTTGAATTATCTGGGTTTGAATTAACACGATTTTTAAAAACTCAACTTTTTTGTAACATTATTCGAAAATATAGTGTGAATTAAATAGTTTAAGATAATAAAATGAAAATATATTTTTTTCAGATTCGATAGTATTCGTAGGGATCGTCAATGTTTTTGTGAGTCCCTGTTGAAAGCTGCAATTTTTTAGTAATGATCGTGGTTTTGATAAAAATGTAGGACTTTCTATTTTACATACAATTTTTATTTTTCACATTACAAATAATTTTGGTCTGAAATTGAATAATTTACAATCATTAGAAATTAGTAAAGCATGTAGTTAACAAAATACTATTAATAATCAATTAAATTTAACTACTAGCCCGATTCGAATTTTTTTCCAATGATTGTGAGTAATCAATAATATTTAAAAATAATTTTTCAAATAATTTAGAAAAACAAAAGACATTATTTAATTTGATATTTTGACAGTTATACAACGCCCTGACGATGGAAAGGTTTTTCCGAAACATGTAGGTGTAATTAATCAAATAAAATAACTAGAAGATACATACAAATAATACAATCAATTTAAAAATGTTGCTGAATCAATTGAAAAAATGAGTTATCATACCTTGTTCCCAGGTACCTATTCTGGCTATGGCTCTCTTTCGAGAAGCCCTGCAAGCATCCAGCCATCTCCGCCCGCGAGCTGATGTACATCGAGCAGTCCCTCGGCGCCTCCACCCACTTGGCCATGCCCACCATCGCCACCACTCCCTGGAGAGATTTCATGACATCACTTCCGGTCTATGCCATCATTGTGGCCAACTTCTGCCGCTCTTGGAACTTCTATTTCCTGGTTCTGTTCCAGGCCAAGTACATGCAGAGCACGTTCGGCTTGAAGATTGGAGAGGTAAGACTTAATAGGGGGGTATAAAAGCAAAGGCATTAATATCCCACTGAGATGTGGGATAAATACAAAAACCTGTCACCACTCGAAATTTCTCTGCAATCTATGAAACCTATATCTTATTGGAAAAATGTTTTAAAAACAATTTCCTCCTCACTTTTACTTTTATATACGTGTATAAATAAATATTTCAATTTTCAATATGAAATTAACTCTCAGTTAATGTGAAGCCGCTATTTTATCACGTGACATGTCATTGGGGGTTGATTAGGTGGATATTGCTGCCTTTGTTTTTTATACCACGAGGATAATGCTATTTTTGCTTTTAATAGTTATTTGTAAATATGATTTTGGAATAGTTAGAGCTATATTTCCAGTATAATCTCTAATTCAGCACATTCTCAATTAGGAATCCTGGTGACTGCGTGCAAAACATTTTTTTGGATACTGCTTTTCTTTTATATCCCTCTTTTTATGTTTTTATCTTATTCTAAGTCGTCTACATTCATGAAATAATTATTGATAACATATTTTTTGTGAAGACTGGAGTGATCGCGGCCCTCCCTCACTTGCTGATGACCATCATCGTACCCCTCGGAGGTCTCCTGGCTGATTACGTGAGGAAGACCGGTATCCTGTCCACCACCAACGTCAGGAAAGTTTTTAACTGCGGGGGCTTCGGATTGGAAGCTTTGTTCTTCATTGTCGTTGCCTATTCCAAGACAGCTGTAAGTATATACTTAATTATCCTGTTTAATGAACACGCTTCTTAATTTCTATTTTTAACATTAAACATTTCGGCAATCGCTAAGAACTCTCTCGTCTCTTTCAATTTTACTGTAAAATTCTGATTGTGAAAAAGACTGTCATTTATGCACTTGGGGGTGTACGAAAATCCAGCAGCTCTCCCCATTTTCTGGAAGCGCTTAAACCCAGTCGAACGGCTACTAAATTACTGTTTCTTCCAAAGTGGTTTATTTTCTGTGAACCGCACCGCCGCTGAAAATATATAAAAGCCGTGCGCTGGTACTACCAGGCAGGTTAATCTGCTTGCAAAGCGCGTCCAGTATATCCTCGCTTTTCTAGGGGGCATGTGCGGAAGGTGTTTTCGGCGAACCTAGTCTGATCAGCCTGCTGGCAAATCTACTCCTGCTGGACCGGATTGGTTCGAGTTCAAGTTCGAGCTGGGTTGAGCTTGTGTGAAGCTCGAGTTAAACCGAGTGCTGAAGGCCCGAAGCGTCATCTCTGAGACGTCTCTTTGCCTGATATTTCATCGTTCTCGCCATCGAGTTTTTTTTCGGCAAAAGCTTTTGCCGTATCCGCGAATCTTATCCCACCCACCACAGGACTATGTTTTGACTCTGCCAGAGAACTTTTCTTTGTGTCTGCATTTCTTTGTATTTCTACTGCCCGTATACTCCGTGTGTTTTCTTGACTTTTAAATAAATTATTTGTTGTAATAAAACTTTATCTTTTACGTCCATGCCCTTGTCACATTAAAATTAAAATATTCTTCACCCCATTTTAACAGATTTTTTTATCTTTTACTCAATACTTTCCATGAAATCTTTTCCGTGTTATATAAATTACAATGTTTGTTTCATTCAGGTGAGATCCACAACGGCCTTATCCTTTGGTGTGGCTGCAAGTGGTTTCGCCATATCTGGTTACAACGTTAACCACCTGGATATAGCGCCGCGCTACGCCAGTATCCTCATGGGGATGTCAAACGGCATTGGAACCATCGCTGGATTAATCTGCCCCATCGTTATCGACAATCTGACCGTTGTGCCGGTAAGTGTCGTTCCAATGTTAATATATT
Organism: Agrypnia vestita; assembly: GCA_016648135.1. Lineage (NCBI taxonomy): Eukaryota > Metazoa > Arthropoda > Insecta > Trichoptera > Phryganeidae > Agrypnia > Agrypnia vestita. The sequence goes on along the minus strand of JADDOH010015827.1, from coordinate 39,353 downwards.
TTTGATTTAGTCATTACATGTTATGGTCGCTTTATAAATTACGGACATGTTAGTTTTTAAATTTTTACCTGAACTATACTTTTCCATTCCAAAGTTTTTTGTAGTCTTTAATTTATTATTTTTTATGGTAAAAAAATGTCTAGGTACGATGGGCAAAATTAGTCACTCATTCTAATTTTTCTGAAAAAATGAAGACATAAATTATTATGCATTTAATGAAAAATATTCACAAATCGTAGGTGAATTTCAAAATTGGTTTACGTACGTAATTTTTTTTATCATGCATCTAAATTTGTTAAAGAATTTAATGAAATATTTGATTTTATATGTACTTTATTGTTACATAATATAGATTGATGTATTGTTTAATATATTGTAAAATGTATTTTTGATATTAATGTGTTGTTTGATTTAGTTTTACGCCTAATTTCACCATCAAGCAAGCACAAATTTTTCATAATAGGTACGATATAACTGATAAGTTAATTTAAAGAATAGTATATAGTATCTATGACGTAGGTATCTTCTTTGTAAAAGGGTGTCAGTCATAAAAGGGTATAGTAGTAAAAACTTTGGATAAGCCTTCTTCATTAAATTATGAACAGAAAAAATTTTTTACACTTGGGGTGAAATGTCGACACGTTACGGAGATAAGCGACATCAAATGTTTGCATTTCGATCAATCTTTTGTAAAACGTTAGACTATCAATAATGTAATTTATGTCGAATACTAAACATTCATGCGCTTTGGTACAAGTCAAAATCAAATTATGCAGAAATTTAAAAAAAAAGTATTATTATTGTCATTCTATTTAACTTGTATTAAACGTATGTATTTAAATATTCCATAAAAGTTATAGAAAAGAATTCAGAAGTATTGAAAAAAAATGCAAACTTAGATTTCGCTTATCTCGTTAGTGTCAACATTTCACCCAAATGTAACAATATTTTTTATTTAAAATTGAACTCCCCCCAAGCTTTTACTACTAGCTACGAGACACCCTGTGTATACAAGTTTATATATAGATATATAAAATTATACGGTACTTTTTCATGATTCGGTTTATAAAGATGTTTCAGAACTTGAACTGCTGAAATACATGAGAGTGTAGTTGCGTAACAATATACAATACATAGTTATAATCAGATATATATATTGTGTAGACAAAGAAGTCTGACTATCACTGAGCATCAAAATCCATATAAAAATTCCTCGCTGTCTGCGGTAGCGGGTAGCGACCCCTGCCTGCTGTTCCCGATTATCAAATAACTCTCGCTTGGCGCCTCGGAACAATGCCGCCCAGACGCAGTCTTGGATACTTCCCCGTCCGCGGGCGCTCAAACCGGCTTTCAAATCCATCCCCATGCGTTACGTCACTCGAAATAATACATTTAAGTTTGAGGGATATTTAGAGCCATCGTTCTCTTTTCCAGTTTTAATATTTAGGTAGATAACTTTTCATTTAAGGAAGACAATCAAATTAGTATGTGTAAGCCGTACGTAGGAGGCGCATTGATTCGTTGTGTTGGTGTTCGTCATGTGCGTCATACGCACGGCTTACACATACTACTTTGATTTTCTTTTTTAAATGGAAAGAAGTCTACCTACTACCGTTTTAAAAATGAATGTAAAAATATCAACCACTTTTCTAATCACATTTAAAAAAGTGGCAAATGAAGAGCATTATTTGATTTTAAATATTAATTACGATGGTCATACCATGTCCACGGGTTGGAAAGTATTTGATTTTATGTGTGATCACTACAGACCACCAAATTTACTCTATGGTAAAAGATGGTGGTCACTGAATAAAATGTACTGTATGGTATAAGATGGAAGTTAACTGAAATGTACTCTATGAGAAAAATATTTTGTGTGTAATCACCAGACCACTAAATGTACTCTATGGTATAAGATGGTGGTCACTGAATTTAGCAATTTAAATATGACCCATGTATTATTTAGTACACGAGGAAATCCTCCCAAATAAGTTTTAATAATTTTTATTTATTATTTTATTTGGAGTTTTTTCACTAATTACTCCTTTATACCTATCAAAATAATTTAAAATATACGTAGATACCGGTACAACCTTTAAAATACATCCCTAATATAATATTGTAATTATTGTATTAGACTGATGCAACTCTTTATTTTTTTCAAAAGAAAATTCGTAAATCAAGGACTAAGAAATATTCACTTTCATAGAGGTGGTACTCCCGTATCGGGAAAGCAACCAAATGTTTTATTTTATATTTATTCATGATTATTTTTCGCATATTCCAAAAAAAAGTTACTCTAAGAAATTTGTCATTTTTCTGTTATGAATCACATCTAATGCTAACATGGAAATTGCACATTATGGTCTACAATATACTCATTTTCTACTTATTATATAAAATTTAAAATTTTCGTTTTGAAAATGTTCAGATAGTATCACTTCTACTTTCAAAGAAGGATTTACTGCCGTTTAGGGGGATACAGTCTATATTATGTATATAAATATAAGATTCTGATACACCATCAAGCGGTACAAATTATAGTTCTGAAATCTTTTTAAACATTGAAAAATGGGGGTCGCGTTAAATTCAATCACTTTATATTTATGTAGGTAATATGGTATATTAATATTGTCACAAGATGCTAGAAATAAAACATCTGCACATACTCGAGGTTTTCCGGACTTTCCAGACATTTTAGAATAAATTGGAAACACCTGGAAATCAGTTGAACACACGGAAATGTACCAAAAGTTTCGTGAGAAAAAATTTCCATATGTTGCTTAGTTGCAGACGCGAGCACCAGTCTTGTTTGAGAGCGGCGAAAAATCACGGATAAATAAATGAACGCGCTTCCGAGCGAATATTCCGCAGTATTTTTTAGTGATGATTAGTACGAATTACAAAATAGTGCTCCAGTTAAAATAAATCGACTTGTGACCGTAAATAAAAGTTAAATTGATTAGCAGTGTTTCATTTCGACTTCCACCACCGCGAATCCATGACAATATAACGGACACATGCACCTGCCCGACTCTGAGCCGTGTACCTGGTAGGCGATCCAGCTGTTGTATTTTTGTTTACGTTGACGTAAACAAACTGCGGTGCCCGTAAACAATCTGGAACAAATGATATCGTGGTAAGGAGACGGGCGACGTGACGCGGAATCGGGTCTCCACCATAAAACTTCTGGCGGACATGCACTGCATAAATTCAGAGTTTCTTTGTTCCATATTTACTTAATTGCACATCTTCACTTGCTCCCGGGGCGTAACTCCGGAGAGAAATGAACGTCAATAATCAAACACCCTTTCAAAATATTTAAACTTTAATAAAGTGTCAGGAATGAAAGCATGTTTAGAAAACAATGTTTAGAATCACTGTATTACATCCTCGGTATATTACATTCATACCGCATTATGATCACGTACAACGGGGTCCACGCATCACTGGCTCTTCGCATTGGAAAACTCGGCGCTCTGTGGGCCGGCGCTGGGGGAGGGAGATTGATGGCTGGAAATGGGACGACCATTCATATCGTATCGCTACACAGCCTCTTCACGGGACCGTGAATAAATTCATGCTCAATTTTGGAAGCCCGGTAAAGGCAATTCGCTGAATAGGCGAAACTCATTTCGTCCCGGGGTAAGGTCACTCGAAAGTTATCAGTTTTGCTATAATTTCGACGAACACTTTTTTGTTTTAAAATTTTAAATAATTTTTGTGATTGTGTGGGATTTTTTGGCGTTTGTGTTTTTACTAAGTATAATTTCGGTAAGGTATCCACTTATATGAAACGTTCCTCAGTAGTATTTTTGATATCGGTTACTTACGAAAAAAAATAATGATGTGAGCAGATTTTAAGATGTGTCAACGGTACAAAATATTTTGCAAGAAAAAAAATATTACACCTATTAATGTTTAAAAGCGTTTGCAATCCATCTCGCTTGTCTCGTGAATCGTAGATATGCACCGTTAATGGAATTAAAACATATATGATCATCTTACATTCCTAGCTATCGCGATTCAGGTTTGGTAAAAGCGCGAACGAATTATCGCTTGTATTGATAACTCAATATAAAGAAGAATATTATTATTTTGATTATTTGATTACATCAAATAAACTTGGACACCATATTATGCAATACTTGTTTCAGGAATCAAAAGAGTGCAAAAAAATTTTCTACGTATTTTGTCCTTCAGAGTTGGTCAACACAGAAATCTTCACAGCTATGAGGATAGTCTTGCTTTTTTCAAAATGTGCAAACTGGAGTGTCGACGAAAAATATCCGATGTTGCAGCGCTATCCCTAACTACACCACAACAGTCCTGATGATGTATCCTGCAATGGGATCCGAAACATCGGCCTCAAAGATCGTAGAAATACGGTGAAATATCCCAGAAAACTGGATCAGAAGATTCTACATTGCCGTGTAAACCTAAGAACGATCTTAAAAGTTATGTTTTAAAAAAGTTTTTTTTATATTCATCACAACTTTTACACAGTCAACATAAAATTATTGTAGTCAGCTAGCTTTTCATTATTCAGACTCTTCTGAATAGTGAAAAGCGAAAATTCTTTAAAAACAAGTTATTGTCAAAAACCAAGCAAAAAGTTATTGCCAAAAGAACTCAGCAATGTATCAGCCAATAAATGCCAAGAATGTGTTTGGACAAAGAAATTCATTTGTTCTTTAATGTTCTCGCCAAAAATGTAAGAATTGCAAATACAGCATTTAAAAGAGATGAAATTTGTAATTGAAATGTCTTTGGTATCCAATGTGTTATATAGTCAGTGTGGACACTTAACTTTTATTTTTTATTGAAAAAAATTATTCGTGAAGACAGTATTATCAACTGCATTTGCGTAAATAGCCAATTGCAAAAAAACTGGTTAAAATTTATTTATAATATTATTTTCTCATTGAACCGTATTTTTTCATTATTTCATATATGCGAACATATATTTTTTTACATGTATTCATTTTACTTTCATTGTTGCTTTTGTATTCAATAATGTCTACTTGTTTTTTCTATCCATATTTTCCACTTATATCTATACTTAATTATTAACTTTACGTAGTATTTTGTTCTCATTTTATCGTAAGCTGCTCATCTCGGCACAGATTCATCCTAGTGAGATGAGTTGACTGTTTTTCTAACAAACATGTATAAGCCTCAGGATAAATAAATTAATAAATGAACATATAAAATCACTTCCCATAAAATCACACAAAAACACATAAAATCAATATACGAACACATAAAATCAATTCTGTATATACATGATCATACTGCATTGCACACTAAATATTTTGCTAGAGCAGGCCGAAGACACTTGCACTTGGATAGTGAACTGAGTTTTAAATAAGTAATGTATTTTGTACCCAGTATTCATTTCTTTCGTATCTTTTCTCGTTAAAAATAAAATAAAAGTCTTTAAAATATTACTACAAAAACATACGTTAAGAATAATTTTGAAAATGTGTATGTATTTGGAAAAGAAATAAAATAGGGAGTGGGGGGCGTAAAAATAAGCTTATTTTGTTTAAATTTAGTCCGCAGAGAACTGGAAGACCGTGTTCATTATGGCAGCCATCGTCCATTTCATCGGAATTACGTTCTACGCAATATTCGCTTCCGGCGAGCTGCAGTCCTGGGCAGAGCCTACCGTGGAGCAGCAGATGTCGTGGGAGAATGGACCAAAGCCAGTGGTCAAGGAGGAAATAATGAAGGAAACCAATCTAGTGAGTATAGAATTAGTATAAGCTAGTCATAAAAAAATGTATTTGTAATTGTCTGACATTGCAACCTCCCAGAAAGAAATCGGCGTTCAGTCTGTCGAAACCGTCGCGAAATCTGCAGCAATTGGGTTTTTTTTAGTTAGCTAGTCTCAAAAAAGATATCAAAATACCTACCACAATTTGTATACTTATAGTAGATAGTAGAAGCAAAATATTTAATAAATTGTGTGAAAGTAATTACTGCAAAATTTTCAACTATTGACAAAATCAATGGAAACATAAAAATCCTTGTGATACATCTGCGAGTTTCAAAGTAAAATTTTCTATCGTAAATGACTGCTGAGTCATGGAGTTAAAATATTCTTAACGATACCCAACGCACGACTTTTTTATAATTTAAATTTATGTATTTTCTTACCGTGATACGTGATGTTTTTTATAAAAATTGTAATTCTGACCTATCCTAACCGTATATGAGCATGCCTTTGATGATTTGCAGGCATTTGATGATGTCATTGTTTGGTTACCTAAGTACTATGTAAAGAAATTAAAAAAATATAATAAGGAATAATAAGTAAAAAGAAAATTTAGAACCGTACTTATTCGAGGAGAAAAGAAATTTAGTCCATTAAATTGCGGTCGTATCTAACGGCATATTCTAAGTATTTCTTTAGTTCGGGTATGCTCCTACAACGAAAAATGTAAACGAGTTTCGAGATATTATTCCCGAGGCGGCGCACGCGTGTTATTGGTGAATGATATATTTATGATTTCCAGGACTCCAGTCCAAGCTCGCAGATGGTCAGTCAGCAGGCTCCGCCAAGCTACGGAGCTGTCCAGCACGTCCCGGGGAACCCGTTCGCCAGCAGCTACGTGGAACAGGAGCAGGTCCAACCCCCGGCCCAGGACTCGTACATGCACGGGACTGTAGATGACAGGACTTATTAGATCATATGTACTCTTCGGTAATGGTTCAATTCACAAGCTGTAGTACTCGCACATTTCTTTTAATTGCACTTTTAAAATTAAATTAAATTTTTGGATAATTTTCTAAGCACTTTTACAATACGTTTCTATCTAGTAAAGAAAACCAAAATTAAGTCCTTTACACTTTTACAAATTTCATATATTTTTGTTGAATCAAATATTCTTAGATCTGAGTGAAATCCAAATTCACAATATTTTAATTTCTAATTACTTTAACACTGTCGTATTGCAGCTTACGAATGTTAACTTTTTTGATAGATTTTGGAGTTAATAAATTATCGTTGTACTTGATTAACATATATATAAAAGGTTATAGACAAAATTTGTGTACTATTTTAATTATTTATCAACGATTAACATCTGTTTAGGATTTTCAAAATGATATTGTGTAAATACATATTTACTGCTATGGGAAATGTACATAAATAAAAATATATTGTTGTTGAATTCTTGAAAAATATAATTACGTAAGTAATCAATGAATTTTCGGTGTTGAACTTAGAACTAAAATTATATTTATCTATATGTTAGATGATATCCTTAATAAAATATCGCTCTCTTGTATTTGAATATACTCTTGTTATTAAAACTAAGAATGTTCCATTACCAGTGTAGAAAAATAACAAAATATTTTTGTCTGGGCCAGAGCTGGAATAATACTGTCGGAAATTTATGAACTTATCACGTATTTTTGTAAATTTTTTATGCGTTTACTTTTTTATTTATTTAATTGATAATACATATAATTTATTAGCTAGCAAATATTAACAATTCAATTTTTTTATATATTATACCTCACCGAAAAGAATTAAGATTGTTGTGTGTGGTGAGGGATTACGTTATTCTTTTTAGAAACTAAATGTCTGACTTCATTATAGCACTGAACCTTTGTATTTTTATATTTTATTTAACCATATTGTATTAATTGTTCTACCAAAATATTTATCGCATTATTTAGAATAAAATATTGTGTTTTACTTGCTGACAGGTAATTATCATTTCAAATATGTTTATTTATTTCTAATATAAAATTTTACAGGTTCTTTTCCAGCTCTGACTTATTATTTCATTGTTTTATATGTAGGTACTACAGAAAATAGTTAAGTATTAAACCACTAGGATATACCTATATGTTAAAAAATATGATATTGTTTTTGATATATTAACATAATTTCTCTTTATGTGCACGCTACAAAACACTCACATTGCACGAAAACGTTGTTCAAACAAATTATGACGATTTTTTAAACACTCCATCTTAGAATTTTATCAAACATCTGTGAGTAACCTAACGTACTAAATTTAGATACCTGTTTATCGAGCCATGTTTTAGCCCCGGTCGTGTATCATAAAATAGCCCTATCAACCTAACCCAATATCATGTAACCTAAAAGATTTTCCTAATTAGGGAAGTGTATCATAAAATAATTAGTAGAACCTTAGTGGTTTAAATAATATGATAAATATTAGGTATTTTAATAATTAAAATATCTTATAAGCTGATATATATTTTAAATTTTTTACTTTGTTACTTTTAGGTTTTCTTTTATAATTCTCACTTTGATGTCAATATTTTTTAAATGCATAAAAATAATATAGGTTTCGCATTAACCTCAATATTTTATATTTATAATTTCATTTTTGATACTTTTGTTAATTAGCTCTAAATTGCGTACGAAATTATTACCAAAGCATTTCACATTTATAGAATGTGGTGTTTACTTAAATCGTCATATTTTAATGAAAAACCTTAACTATAGGGAATAAAGCACTAACAAAGGAAATGATTTTGAGCACTGCATTTTCGTATATATCATGTTTTGCACCCAATCTCTTTTCAGTACAATCACTACCTATCTCCTTTCTAATTGAAAATGGTTTCGGTGGTTGCCTTTTTTATTTTTTAAATTACTTAGCATTTTGAGAATGCAACCAAAGCACTGCCCACAAAAATTATGCACATTTACGTTGACGTAAAATAGTGCATGGCAAATGCAAACCTTATAATTTGTTCAAAATATTACTTTCTGTTAATTTAGAAAGCACTTTCCAAGCACAGCACTGGCACCCTTGTTTTCTCATTACATTTTATAAAAATAAATATTATAAACTAAGATAACATCCTGTTGTATTTGAAAATAACTTAAAGCTTATTGCTTTTGTGAAATCAAAGCCTTTTTTATTTAAATAAAAATGTTTTAGCGAAAATGTAGAAGCTTACACATGGCGAAAAGGGTACAAGATCCCCCGGCAATTGTTAAAAGTGCACTATTGAGATATATTTATTTAATTAAATAATTTAGGATAAGTGTACTCAGAAATATTATATTAAAGGAAACATGTCAATTTATTAATACGAAATGTAGATTCTCAATCTAAATGTTTTTTGGAAATACATAATTCAAAATATTTATTACTATACATCGTTCCAGAGGAAACAATAATAAATTTTACAGGTATAAAATAAATTATTCAACAAAAAATATCGCATAAAAATTTGGTTTTCAATGCTCTAATTACCAAGATATAAGAATAGAATATTTGTACCTAAATTAAATAATCAAATGATGGATGAAGATCGAAGGAAAAAACTTTAAAAATGCATCAAAGTAATAAATTTTGGCACAAGTATTTTTCTCTTATCCTGATAATGAATCATTTTAAACCGAAATGTCGTATAATATTTTGAATTATATGTTATTCCTACATACATACAAAGTTAAGCATATTTCGTTTAGAACCAAGAAGGTAAATGGTATGTTTGTAAATGGTATCAGGTGTGGCGAACCTTTTTGGGTCCGCGTGCCAAAATCCTCAAATATTATTTCTCGATTGTGTGGCGTGCCCAAACAGTTAAAAAATTTCACAAAATAGAAAAAATGTTTTTTTTTCTGAATTATATTTAGCTTAAAAATTACAATAGATATACTCGTAGTTTCTTAAAACTAAAGTCGTAATTAATAAAAATACACATTAGTTATTTATCAATGAGATTTTTGCTGTTGTACACTCGATGACAAATTCTTAATACCTGGTTCATATTTCACACCTGCGACGGTGATAAAAAACAAATTACAACGTACATAAACTCAAACGAAAACAAACGTCAAAAGCAGAGTAGCCAGCATAAAACTCGAAATAGATTATTCAATCAAAATTGTAATTCCTTAAACTTAAATTTTTAAAAAAATATTATTAAACTTGTAAATCGTTCGCGTGCCATCCAAATTCTCAAATTTGCCACCTCGGGCACGCGTGTCTAGGTTCGCCACACCTGTTCTAAGCTATTACGTGAATGTTTTAAAATACACATTTGACCAGTAATTCGGTGGTGAGAAATGTATGATTAGCAAAAGTGATAATATTATGACTGGAGTCTGAAACCTGTCAACACCCGATACTTTTTTCTGATACTGATACCGATACCAGCTATAGAAGATACCTTTCGAACACCCATGTTCAAAGGTATTTTTATTATTATTGCATATTATTACAGTTATGTAGACACCTACAGTAGAACCCCGATTATCAGAGGTGATGTGGATCGGGCTTATCTAGGATAGTCAAAAACTTTAATTAATTTGACAGCTGCAGCTCTTACATATTGGTTATTTTCGATGTAATAAAGATAACTCAATCAAATATTATCTCAATTTATATAATAACACTTTATTTCTTAAACAATTACATTTTATGTATTTCTTTAAAAATTATTTCATTGTTATTACTCCACTTTCTGCCACATATCCCAGAACTTGAAAGACATATTCGGCTTATAATACGGATAATACGGAAACTTGGATAAGCAATGCTCAGATAATCGAAGCTCTACTGTATTTACATTAATAAAATGAATATTAAAGTTGATATAATAAATATCTTTTGTGTTGCTCTGTGATCATACGGACATCCAACGTTTTTTAATGTATTTGAATCATCAATATTGTAATTGATAAATTAATACCGAAAATTAAGCTGTTTGTTCAATACACTTTGAAACCGTCACGAGCCCCGAAAATGTATAAGTATGATCCATTCAATTATGAATTTGAAAACATTTTGCAATAATCATTTCCAGATAAACCATAATAGCAAATAGGGTATTGTAGATAAAAGTATTTTAATACATTTTGTAATATAATCGTATGGGGTGATCTCACTCTATAAGGCTGTGTCGACAATAAATGGATGCGTAGAAAAATGCAATGCTAATTATAAATATTCTAGGACGTTAAGATGCATTTTATGCTTTTTATGTTAAAGGTTTTGAATCAGTGTGCAAATTGTATTATAAGAATATGGTAACATTTGTTATTTGTGTTATGCTATATGTAAATACAAATATAAATCTCCCCAAAATGTTAATATTTTGAAAAAATCATTCCATACCTGCTACGCAGTGTCATCAATAACTTGTTTTAAGTATAGTTGGTTTCAAATCTAAAGACGGTGGTGAAGACATTACTGCCAGGTATAAAACAAATATACCATAACTATATCTGAAACAGTATTGTTTGAAAAGCCAATCATACGTCAAAACGTTTGTAAACTAACTCTACTGACATATCTTAATTGTTTTAAGAAAATAGCAATGTAACCTGACGTTTTATTATTCAAGGTAAGGAAACCAAAGAAATAAAATAAAAAAGAGTTTCATGTAATATTTAAAGAGTTTGATCATGTTGGAAGTAGTCAATAATTTTTCTGATGAGTTTGTTATTTAAGCTAAATGTCGTAATATTTAACTTTATAAGATTTACCAAACATAGTATTAAATAAGACTTGTGATTAACTTATTTTGAATAATTTTATTGGTGCTTGATTAAACATTCCAACACATTATGTTTTTAGTTGTATAATGATGGCATTAGTTTCTGATTATTTTATGATATTTTTTTACATTCTTAGGCTACGGATTTATAAGTGGCTCTACCTCGTTTAGAGTTTTCATTCAAGTATAGTAGGTACCTATCTTTTAACTATCATGTTTACGAAATATAATTAACTTATTGTAATTAACATCACCTTACAACTATATGAGGGATGATCTTCATGTGTAAAGTGATACATATTATTTGAATGTTTTAAAAGCGGCTACCCGCAGTAAGACAACCTACAATACGTTCAATATGGATTGAGTAGCTCGTGTTTATAAATGGAAGTAAATATCCATGCTTGTGTTGTTGATGTTTTGTGTTTATTACATGCACTTTAATTTTTAACAAATCATAGACATATTATGTAATCTCAAACACAGACAATTTATATCTCATTAAGCCGACACCTTTCTAAGGAAGGTAAAATCAAAATAATTTGTTTTAATCTAGTAAATATTTATTTTGAATAGTGTTAAGTGATATCAATATTTTGTAAGTATAATCATGTAAGACGGAAGAAAATAATAAAAAATAAATAATTATTCATTTATTTGTTGTTATTTCTATTTATTGTTGTTATCTACAATATATTCATTTTATATGTTGTCGGTTTAATGAGGTAAAATATTTCTGTACTCTTTTTTTTCTTAGGGATATGATCTCTTTGATTTTAATTGCACTTAAAACATTTTTGCACAAATTTTTTGTAGGTTCTATGATGTGTGTGTTAGAGGAGTAATTTATTTTTTTACACAATATGTATATCTGTAATTTTTTGATTCCTTGCAATAAATATACATGTAAATATATATACATGTTTAAACACCAACATGAAATCATATAATTCACAAAATAATATTTAGTAGTCACAATTAAACTTGTCATTTATGCTATGAAAAACTTTCATTGTATATGGACATCGTTTGTCAATCTTAATTTATGTAAATAATTTCTATGCACTTCTATTTTAAAGTGGATGTCAACATCCAAATTAATTACAGTAGTTTCATATTATTTATGTTTCATGTAGGGATTTATGCTCAGATTTTCAGCCATTGAGTATTGGTATCTGTATACTTATATATGAGTAATAATTTGTTAATTGATACTTTTCTGGTCAAAATATTTATTAAACCTTAAAATGTTTCAAAGCTTCATACACTGTTTTAATAAAAATATGAATATTGTCTTTATAAATGTGTATATCATCATATTTCATTAATAAATTGATCCCATTGCTGTAATTATTAACAAATATGTATTCAAATTCTGAAATGTGTATTAAATATTAATTAAATAAATATGTGCATTTAATGCTACTAAACAAAATTGTTTTATTTTTATAAAACTTAAGGTTTATATTGATTATATCACATAAGATTATGTTTTCACGCTAGTTTAAATATTTTCTCCGCACTTGATTATTTTATTCATCCATTATTCACCATCTTCATACCCTATATTTGGAGTGGGAATCTATAAATTAAAGCACTATTTTCTTTTCGCCTGTTTATTTATCGAACACAATATTTTACAATAACTAATAAGTCTTTTATTCTAATAAACTTAAGCTTAAACAAAACTTCATAAAATAATAACTGGACTGTTGCTGTTTCATATATCATTACTCTTATATCACTGTATTCTCATACACAGTAAGAAAATAAAATTAAAATTAAATGAAAAATAATCATTGATCAAGTTCAAATCATTGTTATTTTTTTAATATTTAATTAAAATTACTCTCCACGATATTCACAAACACACATTGGTCTCCTATACTTTCACAATATATTTTCTGGCAGTTGACTTATTATCGCCATCTAGTGATCTGAAATGTAAGTTATGGTTCAATAAACATAACAAAGATGGCAGTGTTACTTAAAAATTGTGCATCAGGCAGCAAAACACTTCCATTTAGCGGCAGAGATATGCGTAAATTATTTTTATGAAATAATTAAATACATTAACATGTAACTGTATTACCGTAGTTCCCTTGACTTCAACATTCTCAGTTTCCAAACTAGGAAGGTAATGAGTTGGTATTACGGAATTCTCAAGTACATTTTAATTTACTAAATTATTTTATGAAAGGGATACATTCCTGCTACTTTTTATCATTCAATCATCTAACTTCCCTTTAAAGCACATATATGTTAAGTAATACAATTAAAAAATTCACATTTTCAAAATCTTTAATGAATTTTCAAGTGGACGACAGCAAACAACTTAACAAAATATCCCGAAGAACCACAGTCATTAAAAACTGCTTTCAATATTTAAAATAACAATTTCTACTGAGAAACTATAGCAATGGTTTTAACTTGTAAACATAATATCTACTAAACAATATGTGTTATTAATGGACATTTTGTATAGTATATGTCAAGTTTGTATTCAATACTCGGGGATACTATTGCCGGAAGGAAAGTGCCTATAAAATGCTGCGTAACGCCATGTTGTGTACCATCAGCAAAACTTCCAATAATTTCAACTCTCTAGCGTCCACAAGTGGTTATCAGAAATCCCCGCGAACTCCGGGCAATGTGATGACCACCATTATAACATCACAGCAAATGGAGGGAGGGCAAATGGCGAAACTCCGGCGCCGTAAAACGGAAACCAGCCAGCTAAAGGGAAGAAAAACCCCAATAGAAAACCCAGGTCCTCCAGGTTGGGGGTTGGGCATAGAGCTAACGAGACTACCCCATAAAAAAAAATATTACGATACCTCAAGATAAGCCTGGGAAGACTCTTGAGAAGGCCAAGACCCACCAGGAGTCATAGGGCCAAGAGTGATGATGATGATGATGATAACACAGTGATATATTACATTACGGTAGCAAAGACCTGTTGCTGAGATACAGAATTGTAATGTACCTTCCTCAATATTAAGCGCGTGGCAGAATGACAATTTTTGAATTCTGTTTTAGAAATATGAAAATACATATTATGACAAAATCTATGAAAATATTATTTTGGTATATTTTTCTCAAATCTTCCATGCTTTAATTAAAATTTGAATGTTGCCATAATTTCTTTTCTGATGTTGGAATTTGTAAAATAATGCGTCTCTTGATGTTCGTTTATTGCTTAATATTTTATTTCAAGCCCCATACAATTTTTTTCTCAATATCTCAGATCCACTTTCCTACAACCTTCGGTAAAAATATCTTTCAAAAGCTTTTTTCCTGACAGATAAAACTAATAGTAAACTTATGTGGGAAAAAAATTTGTCTCCAGACGTGTGTAAAAGAAAATACTCTGCATAAAATAATATGTATTATATTATAGTGTATGTGCCCTTCATTCAATTTCTTTTAAAAGTTTCTAATATAATACATTACACAAAGGCATATATATGACTGTAAGCTGCTTATGATCGATAATAAATATCTTTTATAATTATTTCATTCGCTTGGCGTGATACATAAATTAAGTAGATTTTTTCTCTCTCGAAGATATTTGTAGGTTGGAATATGTAATTAATAATAATTTAAGTACAATTCAGTACATTTGGTAATATATTATTTGTATGCAAACTTAAGAGAAGAAAATTATTTTATATTAAGTAAAACTAATTAAAAGCATTTAATTTAAAAATTTAACACCGTGCGATCACAACCTTACCTATTTATTATCTAATGACTTTCCTCAAATGAGGATATATTAATCATCGTTCTTCAGATGATTCGCTTCTTTTTCCAGGAAAACCTTTGGCATATGGAGGTTTAGCATTTGTTGATACATAGTAGATTCCTCGTGCACTAAAAGGAAAGCAAAATTATAATGATAAAACATATAAATTGAATGAAAACCGACCTCCAAATTTTATAATCTCTTTTACCAAAACAAATTTTTACAAAGCTCTAGCTGTGCCCGCGCGGCTTCGCACGCGTAGATTTTTAGTACACTGTTTAGATCATCATAGAACTTTCGCGAACCTTCTAGAACATTTTCCTTTCAAAACTTTCAAGAAATTTATTGAATGTTCAGGAACTTTCTAGACACACCGACACATTCCGTCACTCAGTTTTGAACCTTATAGAACTTTTGGGAATTTTCTAGAACCTTCTCCTTCCAGAACTTTCTAGAGCAGATTTTTCTGGAACCTTCTAGACTCACCGACACAGTCGGCACGCCTATTTTGAAACAATCTGAAGCATTTGCGGCCTTCTCAAAACAAAACAAAGTGCTAGAAAGCACATTTTCGTCACCCACTCCCGCCCACGCACAGCCATCTGCACCAAACTCGCATATTTTCGATGTGGCACCAAGGGCTATCCACCACCATAACTACCAGTGGGTGGTTGTGGCTGATTGTGGAGAAAACTTGCCGGGTAGGGAAACACGGATTTCTTTATATATATATATATATATTGATTACATAAATTGTTATTAGTTCACATTAAATGTCCATACTTGATTAGAATAATTCTATATCAGATATTATTAAGTATTTAAATTCATATAACTTTTTTTCTTTTCCGTTAGTATTCATCTCCCTTGCTTCCATAATGACGCCGTGCTCTTTAACTAGTTCATTTTTCGCAATATCACAAAGTAAATACTGCTCGAAGTGCAGGATGTTCCAGAATGTCTCGAGAGATCGCAACAACACCGTGCTCCGCGCGCGATGCAACAAAATGCGCAACTCATACAAAGTAAACAGAGACGCCTAGATCTTAGTCACTCGGCTACTTGTTTGCACACTTTGACGCTTTAATCAGAAAGAAAAAAAGGGCTATCCACCACCATAACTACCAGTGGGTGGTTGTGGCTGATTGTGGAGAAAACTTGCCGGGTAGGGAAACACGGATTTCTTTATATACATATATATATATATACATATAATGATTCTTTCGAAACAAATTCATGTTTTGTCTTGTGTTCTTTTATATATTTAGAAGAATGATTTAAAGAACTATGAACTAGAAAAAAGAAGAAGAACTTTATTATTAAAGCATAGAAGAAGAAAAATTTATAAAAGTATGTTCAAATAACTCTTAAATGCACCGACCACCAAAATTTATAGACATAAACTAACATATATTTTCTGGTTCACGTTTTGGTTCTGTATGTTTGTCTTGTCTAAAAAAATTACTTTGAGCTTGTAAAATTTTTAAACACTTATGAAAAGATCAAACTTAATATGCACAAACTCTTAATTAAATTAAAAAATTATAATTTCTTATTAATAAGTAACTCTTTTTTTCAAAATGAAGTTTTTACATAAAAACACTGTTCGTAATGAATATTTAAAAATTAAAAAAAAAAGCCTATTGTAAAAAATATGCATTTAACTACTACGCATACTTTATTATAATAACGAAATTTAAAATAAAAAATATTGTATTAAACACTGCATTATAAATGTATCTTAAATATATGCGCGGAGGGCAAGGGCGGATCCGGGGGGGGTCATGGGGTCATGACCCCCCTGGACTGGGTCCAGGACCTATGTGGACCTAGACCCAGCCCTAAATTATAACTTCTTGTGACTTGACCACGACTCTGTGACCCCCCCCCTGGCGCCAAAGCTGGATCCGCCCTTGGCGAAGGGATGTACTTCAGCTGTGTCCCAGTTCTCTCGTCTTGTGGGCCATAAACTACTTCACTGACTGCATCTAGCTAACAGTTAAAGAGCGCTGATCCAAACTGAATAAATAACTAACTAACCAAAGAGAATTTAAATTTTAGCTTAGTGTATTCTGTGTTTTATCTTCAAGTGACTTCATGAGACACGAATTACTTATAAGAAAGATATATGACATCGTAAAAATAAAAATCATATTCTTGATGATTTCATTTGATTCATATCTATATATAATGAAAAAATATGACAAAAAGGAGCCAAAAATATGACAATAAATATGAAAATAAATGTCAATTCCTTTTTTAAATTTTTTTTTTATTTATAATTAATTTTATAATTTAATTATAAAAGCAATTATTTATTCCAGATTGAAATTCCAGGACAGGGAAAACATATATTTTATCTATGTACTAATAATACTATATGTATTACACATGTGTAATACAAATATTATAAAAGGTTAGTATGTAAAGTAGATTCCTAATTATTCAAGTTATTTATAGAAATAAATGATGTGTAAATAAAATAATTTTATAAAAAACTAACCCATAAAAACCAAGTTTTTAT
Source organism: Agrypnia vestita (assembly GCA_016648135.1). NCBI lineage: Eukaryota > Metazoa > Arthropoda > Insecta > Trichoptera > Phryganeidae > Agrypnia > Agrypnia vestita. The sequence continues at coordinate 21,582 of JADDOH010015827.1, read as the reverse complement.
TATACTCCCTTTCTCATTTGTATTGTTTCCAATTTGATATTCTATCAACATATTCCCCGTGCTTTAAGTTCATGTGGATAATCTATTCCATGTATATTATTATCCTTAAAACTTATAGAATATTGACAACGTAATAAATAATTGGTATAGGGGAGCACGGCGTTAGCGAAACCGTCTGATCCAGTTTAAAAAAACCATTAAAATTTCGAAAAATCCAAAATTATAATATAATTATTTAAAAAATTTAAATTTAAATTTGTTAGATCATTTTTATCACCGCCACGAGTCTGCCTGCAAGTTTCAGCTCGAAAAATCGATCCAAAGTTTTTTCGGCAGACAACCAAACACTACGAGTTAAAAGAAAACGAGTAAAAATATGGAATTTTTAATTTAAATTTATGATTCTCAGTAAGATAAATGTTCATTTTTTAAAATATATAATTAATTTACAACCTATTTCTGTACTTTTTAGAATATCAAACTCCATGAAGAACTTACTTATGGCTTACATGTTCTCCCATTAGAACATATTCAGTGTCCTTGGGTTCACACCAACCGATCAAGTAAGACACGAGACTCGGGCATGGTCCAGACCAGAATCCCTGCGGACTGTTGATGGATTCGATGAAGTATGGAGTTACCTTTGTATGATCACAGGATAACGTTTCTGTGATTGGGAAAAAATATTTATATTTTTATAATCAGCTATTTCTTTGTGATTATTCATTGCAAATTAAATCTTGCATAAATTCACATGGTTTAAACTACTTTTTTTGTAAACACCAACTGGTTTCTTAAAAAATTATTAATTAGTTTTTTTAAAAATTATTTATATTTTATAATTATTTCAATTTCAATGTGCATTTCTTTTTTATATACATGCATGTTGATTTTTAATACAAACTTGACCCAACCATTTTTTTTTGTTATATTAAATGTATGTATGTATTATCAACATCTCTGCACGTGTTCTATTTAATTAAATTAAAATATAACAAATGTGTGATGTTAAAGTACATACTACAAGCGTTTCTTATGTTATGTTTACTATGTAATTTACCATGAAGAAGGAATAGTGGTTCCGAAACCAGTTGGTATTACCAAAAAATAACTATATTAATTTTAATTAATTTAAAACTTTGTATGAACCACTTGGAGCAACTTTACGTACAACGGTTTCGGTACCACTATATCTTCGTCAGGACAGATGTATCACTTTAACAGCCGTACTCGCATTTAAAATATTTTTGATATTTATAGCGTTAACTTTGCAGTTGGATATAATTATTAATTTTAATTATTCAAAAACCCTGTGTAAATTTTGGAGTAACTTATGTCTATCGGTTTCGATACCACTGTATCTTCGTCAGGACAGATGCGTCTCGTACATTATTTTATACCAAGTCAATTTGTATTTTTAAAAGTAGGTATTTATATTTATTGAATAAGGAATACCAAAAGTTCTTAGGTAATTACAAAAAATCAACAAGTATGAATTAAGTATGTGTACATAGTACGTCTATGATATGTCTATGTGTGTGATTGTCAATTTTTATAAGGAATTACTATTTTGAGTAAACTCGAATGTTTTGGAGCACTGCAAATATGTAGTTAGAAAATTGTTTGTCTTTTCATAAATGGCATGTATTAAGTTAATGTAAGCAAATAATACATTTGAAATAAGATAAAACAAAAAAATATATTTACCTACCTATGTAATATATTTGTACTTTCTGCTAATTTAGAAAGCACTTTCCAAGCACAGCACTGGCACCCTTATTTTCTCATTACATTTTATAAAATAAATATTATAAACTAAGATAACATCCTGTTGTATTTGAAAATAACTTAAAGCTTATTGCTTTTGTGAAATCAAAGCCTTTTTTATTTAAATAAAAATGTTTTAGCGAAAATGTAGAAGCTTACACATGGCGAAAAGGGTAGAAGATCCCCCGGCAATTGTTAAAAGTGCACTATTGAGATATATTTATTTAATTAAATAATTTAGGATAAGTGTACTCAGAAATATTATATTAAAGGAAACATGTCAATTTATTAATACGAAATGTAGATTCTCAATCTAAATGTTTTTTGAAAATACATAATTCAAAATATTTATTACTATACATCGTTCCAGAGGAAACAATAATAAATTTTACAGGTATAAAATAAATTATTCAACAAAAAATATAGCATAAAAATTTGGTTTACAATGCTCTAATTACCAAGATATAAGAATAGAATATTTGTACCTAAATTAAATAATCAAATGATGCATGAAGATCGTGGATGATGGAATAAGACTAAATGAAGGAAAAAACTTTAAAAATGCATCAAAGTAATAAATTTTGGCACAAGTATTTTTCTCTTATCCTGATAATGAATCATTTTAAACCGAAATGTCGTATAATATTTTGAATTATATGTTATTCCTACATACATACAAAGTTAAGCATATTTCGTTTAGAACCAAGAAGGTAAATGGTATGTTTGTAAATGGTATCAGGTGTGGCGAACCTTTTTGGGTCCGCGTGCCAAAAATCCTCAAATATTATTTCTCGATTGTGTGGCGTGCCCAAACAGTTAAAAAATTTCACAAAATAGAAAAAATGTTTTTTTTTCTGAATTATATTTAGCTTAAAAATTACAATAGATATACTCGTAGTTTCTTAAAACTAAAGTCGTAATTAATAAAAATACACATTAGTTATTTATCAATGAGATTTTTGCTGTTGTACACTCGATGACAAATTCTTAATACCTGGTTCATATTTCACACCTGCGACGGTGATAAAAAACAAATTACAACGTACATAAACTCAAACGAAAACAAACGTCAAAAGCAGAGTAGCCAGCATAAAACTCGAAATAGATTATTTAATCAAAATTTTAATTCCTTAAACTTAAATTTTTTAAAAAATATTATTAAACTTGTAAATCGTTCGCGTGCCATCCAAATTCTCAAATTTGCCACCTCGGGCACGCGTGTCTAGGTTCGCCACACCTGTTCTAAGCTATTACGTGAATGTTTTAAAATACACATTTGACCAGTAATTCGGTGGTGAGAAATGTATGATTAGCAAAAGTGATAATATTATGACTGGAGTCTGAAACCTGTCAACACCCGATACTTTTTTCCGATACTGATACCGATACCAGCTATAGAAGATACCTTTCGAACACCCATGTTCAAAGGTATTTTTATTATTATTGCATATTATTACAGTTATGTAGACACCTACAGTAGAACCCCGATTATCAGAGGTGATGTGGATCGGGCTTATCTAGGATAGTCAAAAACTTTAATTAATTTGACAGCTGCAGCTCTTACATATTGGTTATTTTCGATGTAATAAAGATAACTCAATCAAATATTATCTCAATTTATATAATAACACTTTATTTCTTAAACAATTACATTTTATGTATTTCTTTAAAAATTATTTCATTGTTATTACTCCACTTTCTGCCACATATCCCAGAACTTGAAAGACATATTCGGCTTATAATACGGATAATACGGAAACTTGGATAAGCAATGCTCAGATAATCGAAGCTCTACTGTATTTACATTAATAAAATAAATATTAAAGTTGATATAATAAATTTCTTTTGTGTTGCTCTGTGATCATACGGACATCCAACGTTTTTTAATGTATTTGAATCATCAATATTGTAATTGATAAATTAATACCGAAAATTAAGCTGTTTGTTCAATACACTTTGAAACCGTCACGAGCCCCGAAAATGTATAAGTATGATCCATTCAATTATGAATTTGAAAACATTTTGCAATAATCATTTCCAGATAAACCATAATAGCAAATAGGGTATTGTAGATAAAAGTATTTTAATACATTTTGTAATATAATCGTATGGGGTGATCTCACTCTATAAGGCTGTGTCGACAATAAATGGATGCGTAGAAAAATGCAATGCTAATTATAAATATTCTAGGACGTTAAGATGCATTTTATGCTTTTTATGTTAAAGGTTTTGAATCAGTGTGCAAATTGTATTATAAGAATATGGTAACATTTGTTATTTGTGTTATGCTATATGTAAATACAAATATAAATCTCCCCAAAATGTTAATATTTTGAAAAAATCATTCCATACCTGCTACGCAGTGTCATCAATAACTTGTTTTAAGTATAGTTGGTTTCAAATCTAAAGACGGTGGTGAAGACATTACTGCCAGGTATAAAACAAATATACCATAACTATATCTGAAACAGTATTGTTTGAAAAGCCAATCATACGTCAAAACGTTTGTAAACTAACTCTACTGACATATCTTAATTGTTTTAAGAAAATAGCAATGTAACCTGACGTTTTATTATTCAAGGTAAGGAAACCAAAGAAATAAAATAAAAAAGAGTTTGATGTAATATTTAAAGAGTTTGATCATGTTGGAAGTAGTCAATAATTTTTCTGATGAGTTTGTTATTTAAGCTAAATGTCGTAATATTTAACTTTATAAGATTTACCAAACATAGTATTAAATAAGACTTGTGATTAACTTATTTTGAATAATTTTATTGGTGCTTGATTAAACATTCCAACACATTATGTTTTTAGTTGTATAATGATGGTATTAGTTTCTGATTATTTTATGATATTTTTTTACATTCTTAGGCTACGGATTTATAAGTGGCTCTACCTCGAGTTTTCATTCAAGTATAGTAGGTACCTATCTTTTAACTATCATGTTTACGAAATATAATTAACTTATTGTAATTAACATCACCTTACAACTATATGAGGGATGATCTTCATGTGTAAAGTGATACATATTATTTGAATGTTTTAAAAGCGGCTACCCGCAGTAAGACAACCTACAATACGTTCAATATGGATTGAGTAGCTCGTGTTTATAAATGGAAGTAAATATCCATGCTTGTGTTGTTGATGTTTTGTGTTTATTACATGCACTTTAATTTTTAACAAATCATAGACATATTATGTAATCTCAAACACAGACAATTTATATCTCATTAAGCCGACACCTTTCTAAGGAAGGTAAAATCAAAATAATTTGTTTTAATCTAGTAAATATTTATTTTGAATAGTGTTAAGTGATATCAATATTTTGTAAGTATAATCATGTAAGACGGAAGAAAATAATAAAAAATAAATAATTATTCATTTATTTGTTGTTATTTCTATTTATTGTTGTTATCTACAATATATTTATTTTATATGTTGTCGGTTTAATGAGGTAAAATATTTCTGTACTCTTTTTTTTCTTAGGGATATGATCTCTTTGATTTTAATTGCACTTAAAACATTTTTGCACAAATTTTTTGTAGGTTCTATGATGTGTGTGTTAGAGGAGTAATTTATTTTTTTACACAATATGTATATGTGTAATTTTTTGATTCCTTGCAATAAATATACATGTAAATATATATACATGTTTAAACACCAACATGAAATCATATAATTCACAAAATAATATTTAGTAGTCACAATTAAACTTGTCATTTATGCTATGAAAAACTTTCATTGTATATGGACATCGTTTGTCAATCTTAATTTATGTAAATAATTTCTATGCACTTCTATTTTAAAGTGGATGTCAACATCCAAATTAATTACAGTAGTTTCATATTATTTATGTTTCATGTAGGGATTTATGCTCAGATTTTCAGCCATTGAGTATTGGTATCTGTATACTTATATATGAGTAATAATTTGTTAATTGATACTTTTCTGGTCAAAATATTTATTAAACCTTAAAATGTTTCAAAGCTTCATACACTGTTTTAATATAAATATGAATATTGTCTTTATAAATGTGTATATCATCATATTTCATTAATAAATTGATCCCATTGCTGTAATTATTAACAAATATGTATTCAAATTCTGAAATGTGTATTAAATATTAATTAAATAAATATGTGCATTTAATGCTACTAAACAAAATTGTTTTATTTTTATAAAACTTAAGGTTTATATTGATTATATCACATAAGATTATGTTTTCACGCTAGTTTAAATATTTTCTCCGCACTTGATGATTATTATATTCATCCATTATTCACCATCTTCATACCCTATATTTGGAGTGGGAATCTATAAATTAAAGCACTATTTTCTTTTCACCTGTTTATTTATCGAACACAATATTTTACAATAACTAATAAGTCTTTTATTCTAATAAACTTAAGCTTAAACAAAACTTCATAAAATAATAACTGGACTGTTGCTGTTTCATATATCATTACTCTTATATCACTGTATTCTCATACACAGTAAGAAAATAAGAATTAAAATTAAATGAAAAATAATCATTGATCAAGTTCAAATCATTGTTATTTTTTTAATATTTAATTAAAATTACTCTCCACGATATTCACAAACACACATTGGTCTCCTATACTTTCACAATATATTTTCTGGCAGTTGACTTATTATCGCCATCTAGTGATCTGAAATGTAAGTTATGGTTCAATAAACATAACAAAGATGGCAGTGTTACTTAAAACTTGTGCATCAGGCAGCAAAACACTTCCATTTAGCGGCAGAGATATGCGTAAATTATTTTTATGAAATAATTAAATACATTAACATGTAACTGTATTACCATAGTTCCCTTGACTTCAACATTCTCAGTTTCCAAACTAGGAAGGTAATGAGTTGGTATTACGGAATTCTCAAGTACATTTTAATTTACTAAATTATTTTATGAAAGGGATACATTCCTGCTACTTTTTATCATTCAATCATCTAACTTCCCTTTAAAGCACATATACGTTAAGTAATACAATTAAAAAATTCACATTTTCAAAATCTTTAATGAATTTTCAAGTGGACGACAGCAAACAACTTAACAAAATATCCCGAAGAACCACAGTCATTAAAAACTGCTTTCAATATTTAAAATAACAATTTCTACTGAGAAACTATAGCAATGGTTTTAACTTGTGAACATAATATCTACTAAACAATATGTGTTATTAATGGACATTTTGTATAGTAGATGTCAAGTTTGTATTCAATACTCGGAGATACTATTGCCGGAAGGAAAGTGCCTATAAAATGCTGCGTAACGCCATGTTGTGTACCATCAGCAAAACTACCAATAATTTCAACTCTCTAGCGTCCACAAGTGGTTATCAGAAATCCCCGCGAACTCCGGGCAATGTGATGACCACCATTATAACATCACAGCAAATAGAGGGAGGGCAAATGGCGAAACTCCGGCGCCATAAAACGGAAACCAGCCAGCTAAAGGGAAGAAAAACCCCAATAGAAAACCCAGGTCCTCCAGGTTGGGGGTTGGGCATAGAGCTAACGAGACTACCCCATAAAAAAAAATGTTACGATACCTCAAGATAAGCCTGGGAAGACTCTTGAGAAGGCCAAGACCCACCAGGAGTCATAGGGCCAAGAGTGATGATGATGATGATAACACAGTGATATATTACATTACGGTAGCAAAGACCTGTTGCTGAGATACAGAATTGTAATGTACCTTCCTCAATATTAAGCGCGTGGCAGAATGACAATTTTTGAATTCTGTTTTAGAAATATGAAAATACATATTATGACAAAATCTATGAAAATATTATTTTGGTATATTTTTCTCAAATCTTCCATGCTTTAATTAAAATTTGAATGTTGCCATAATTTCTTTTCTGATGTTGGAATTTGTAAAATAATGCGTCTCTTGATGTTCGTTTATTGCTTAATATTTTATTTCAAGCCCCATACAATTTTTTTCTCAATATCTCAGATCCACTTTCCTACAACCTTCGGTAAAAATATCTTTCAAAAGCTTTTTTCCTGACAGATAAAACTAATAGTAAACTTATGTGGGAAAAAAATTTGACTCCAGACGTGTGTAAAAGAAAATACGCTGCATAAAATAATATGTATTATATTATAGTGTATGTGCCCTTCATTCAATTTCTTTTAAAAGTTTCTAATATTAGGTCCTTACATATGAAATTGGCGTTTTGCCGTACTGGCAAATTTGATCTCAAATATCTTCTCTTTGGTTAGGAATTCCAAATCCAAATTTATACAGCTATTTACTAATGTATTTGTGTTTTGAAAATTATAATTCATTTGTTTTTTCCTCAATTGTTTTTTTCTTTGCGTCACTCAGTTTACAAAATGAAAAACTTGAAATATCGCGTTATTTACGAGTACGAGTTCCACCGTGGCACCAGTGCTGCAGAAACGGCTCGAAGGATTAATGATGTGTATGGTGACGGTGCCGCAAAAGAAAACACAGTGCGTTTTTGGTTCCAACGTTTTCGTTCTGGAAATTTCGACCTGCAGAACAAGCCCCGTGGACGGCCGGAGACCAAAGTTGATAATGAAGAATTGAAGGCTATTGTGGAAGCGGATCCATCGCAAACCACATCCGAGTTAGCTGCAGGCTGCGGTGTTAGTGATAAAACTGTTTTAATCCACTTGAAGCAAATTGGTAAGGTGAAAAACTTGAAAGGTGGGTACCTCACGAATTGAGTGAAGCAAATCAACAAACGCGCGTTGACTGCTGCGTTGCATTACTCGACCGGCACAATAATGAAGGGATTTTAAATCTAATCATTACCTGTGATGAAAAGTGGATCCTGTACGATAATCGGAAGCGCTCATCGCAATGACTGAACCCTGCCGAACCAGCCAAACCATGCCCCAAGCGAAAATTGACTCCAAAAAAGTTACTTGTGAGCGTTTGGTGGACTAATGCTGGTGTCGTTCACTACAGCTTTCTTAAATCTGGCCAGACGATTACGGCAGATGTCTATTGTCAGCAACTGCAAACCATGATGGAAAAGCTAGCTGCTAAACAACCGAGGCTGGTTAATCGCTCTAGGCCACTGCTGCTTCATGATAACGCTAGACCACACACTGCACAACAGACGGCTACCAAATTAGGGGAGCTTCAATTGGAATGTCTAAGACATCCACCGTACTCTCCGGACCTTGCCCCAACAGATTACCATTTTTTTCGAAGTTTGGATAACTTCTTGCAAAAGGAAAAAATTCAACTCCGATGGGGCAGTCCAAACCGCCTTCAAAGATTTTATTGATTCCTGTCCGAATGGTTTATTTAGTAAAGGAATCGATGAACTACCTATAAGATGGCAAAAGTGCATAGATAGCAATGGTACATACTTTGATTAAATAAATATATTATAATAAAAAAAAATCGGCTTTATGTTCCTCTCATACTAAACGCCAATTTCATATGTAAGGACCTAATACATTACACAAAGGCATATATATGACTGTAAGCTGCTTATGATCGATAATAAATATCTTTTATAATTATTTCATTCGCTTGGCGTGATACATAAATTAAGTAGATTTTTTCTCTCTCGAAGATATTTGTAGGTTGGAATATGTAATTAATAATAATTTAAGTACAATTCAGTACATTTGGTAATATATTATTTGTATACAAACTTAAGAGAAGAAAATTATTTTATATTAAGTAAAACTAATTAAAAGCATTTAATTTAAAAATTTAACACCGTGCGATCACAACCTTACCTATTTATTATCTAATGACTTTCCTCAAATGAGGATATATTAATCATCGTTCTTCAGATGATTCGCTTCTTTTTCCAGGAAAACCTTTGGCATATGGAGGTTTAGCATTTGTTGATACATAGTAGATTCCTCGTGCACTAAAAGGAAAGCAAAATTATAATGATAAAACATATAAATTGAATGAAAACCGACCTCCAAATTTTATAATCTCTTTTACCAAAACAAATTTTTACAAAGCTCTAGCTGTGCCCGCGCGGCTTCGCACGCGTAGATTTTTAGTACACTATTTAGATCATCATAGAACTTTCGCGAACCTTCTAGAACATTTTCCTTCCAAAACTTTCAAGAAATTTATTGAATGTTCAGGAACTTTCTAGACACACCGACACATTCCGTCACTCAGTTTTGAACCTTATAGAACTTTTGGGAATTTTCTAGAACCTTCTCCTTCCAGAACTTTCTAGAGCAGGTTTTTCCGGAACCTTCTAGACTCACCGACACAGTCGGCGCGCCTATTTTGAAACAATCTGAAGCATTTGCGGCCTTCTCAAAACAAAACAAAGTGCTAGAAAGCACATTTTCGTCACCCACTCCCGCCCACGCACAGCCATCTGCACCAAACTCGCATATTTTCTATGTGGCACCAAGGGCTATCCACCACCATAACTACCAGTGGGTGGTTGTGGCTGATTGTGGAGAAAACTTGCCGGGTAGGGAAACACGGATTTCTTTATATATATATATATCTATATTGATTACATAAATTGTTATTAGTTCACATTAAATGTCCATACTTGATTAGAATAATTCTATATCAGATATTATTAAGTATTTAAATTCATATAACTTTTTTTCTTTTCCGTTAGTATTCATCTCCCTTGCTTCCATAATGACGCCGTGCTCTTTAACTAGTTCATTTTTCGCAATATCACAAAGTAAATACTGCTCGAAGTGCAGGATGTTCCAGAATGTCTCGAGAGATCGCAACAACACCGTGCTCCGCGCGCGATGCAACAAGATGCGCAACTCATACAAAGTAAACAGAGACGCCTAGATCTTAGTCACTCGGCTACTTGTTTGCACACTTTGACGCTTTAATCAGAAAGAAAGAAAGGGCTATCCACCACCATAACTACCAGTGGGTGGTTGTGGCTGATTGTGGAGAAAACTTGCCGGGTAGGGAAACACGGATTTCTTTATATATATATATATATATATATATACATATAATGATTCTTTCGAAACAAATTCATGTTTTGTCTTGTGTTCTTTTATATATTTAGAAGAATGATTTAAAGAACTATGAACTAGAAAAAAGAAGAAGAACTTTATTATTAAAGCATAGAAGAAGAAAAATTTATAAATGTATGTTCAAATAACTCTTAAATGCACCGACCACCAAAATTTATAGACATAAACTAACATATATTTTCTGGTTCACGTTTTGGTTCTGTATGTTTGTCTTGTCTAAAAAAATTACTTTGAGCTTGTAAAATTTTTAAACACTTATGAAAAGATCAAACTTAATACGCACAAACTCTTAATTAAATTAAAAAATTATAATTTCTTATTAATAAGTAACTCTTTTTTTCAAAATGAAGTTTTTACATAAAAACACTGTTCGTAATGAATATTTAAAAATTAAAAAAAAAGCCTATTGTAAAAAATATGCATTTAACTACTACGCATACTTTATTATAATAACGAAATTTAAAATAAAAAATATTGTATTAAACACTGCATTATAAATGTATCTTAAATATATGCGCGGAGGGCAAGGGCGGATCCGGGGGGGGGTCATGGGGTCATGACCCCCCCTGGACTGGGTCCAGGACCTATGTGGACCTAGACCCAGCCCTAAATTATAACTTCTTGTGACTTGACCACGACTCTGTGACCCCCCCCTGGCGCCAAAGCTGGATCCGCCCTTGGCGAAGGGACGTACTTCAGCTGTGTCCCAGTTCTCTCGTCTTGTGGGCCATAAACTACTTCACTGACTGCATCCAGCTAACAGTTAAAGAGCGCTGATCCAAACTGAATAAATGACTAACTAACCAAAGAGAATTTAAATTTTATCTTAGTGTATTCTGTGTTTTATCTTCAAGTGACTTCATGAGACACGAATTACTTATAAGAAAGATATATGACATCGTAAAAATAAAAATCATATTCTTGATGATTTCATTTGATTCATATCTATATATAATGAAAAAACATGACAAAAAGGAGCCAAAAATATGACAATAAATATGAAAATAAATGTCAATTCTTTTTTTTTATTATTTTTTTATTTATAATTAATTTTATAATTTAATTATAAAAGCAATTATTTATTCCAGATTGAAATTCCAGGACAGGGAAAACATATATTTTATCTATGTACTAATAATACTATATGTATTACATATGTGTAATACAAATATCTAAAAGGTTAGTATGTAAAGTAGATTCCTAATTATTCAAGTTATTTATAGAAATAAATGATGTGTAAATAAAATAATTTTATAAAAAACTAACCCATAAAAACCAAGTTTTTATTATACTCCCTTTCTCATTTGTATTGTTTCCAATTTGATATTCTATCAACATATTCCCCGTGCTTTAAGTTCATGTGGATAATCTATTCCATGTATATTATTATCCTTAAAACTTATAGAATATTGACAACGTAATAAATAATTGGTATAGGGGAGCACGGCATTAGCGAAACCGTCTGATCCAGTTTAAAAAAACCATTAAAATTTCGAAAAATCCAAAATTATAATATAATTATTTAAAAAATTTAAATTTAAATTTGTTAGATCATTTTTATCACCGCCACGAGTCTGCCTGCAAGTTTCAGCTCGAAAAATCGATCCAAAGTTTTTTCGGCAGACAACCAAACACTACGAGTTAAAAGAAAACGAGTAAAAATATGGAATTTGTAATTTAAATTTATGATTCTCAGTAAAATAAATGTTCATTTTTTAAAATATATAATTAATTTACAACCTATTTCTGTACTTTTTAGAATATCAAACTCCATGAAGAACTTACTTATGGCTTACATGTTCTCCCATTAGAACATATTCAGTGTCCTTGGGTTCACACCAACCGATCAAGTAAGACACGAGACTCGGGCATGGTCCAGACCAGAATCCCTGCGGACTGTTGATGGATTCGATGAAGTATGGAGTTACCTTTGTATGATCACAGGATAACGTTTCTGTGATTGGGAAAAAATATTTATATTTTTATAATCAGCTATTTCTTTGTGATTATTCATTGCAAATTAAATCTTGCATAAATTCACATGGTTTAAACTACTTTTTTTGTAAACACCAACTGGTTTCTTAAAAAATTAATTAATTAGTTTTTTTAAAAATTATTTATATTTTATAATTATTTCAATTTCAATGTGCATTTCTTTTTTATATACATGCATGTTGATTTTTAATACAAACTTGACCCAACCATTTTTTTTTGTTATATTAAATGTATGTATGTATTATCAACATCTCTGCACGTGTTCTATTTAATTAAATTAAAATATAACAAATGTGTGATGTTAAAGTACATACTACAAGCGTTTCTTATGTTATGTTTACTATGTAATTTACCATGAAGAAGGAACAGTGGTTCCGAAACCAGTTGGTATTACCAAAAAATAACTATATTAATTTTAATTAATTTAAAACTTTGTATGAACCACTTGGAGCAACTTTACGTACAACGGTTTCGGTACCACTATATCTTCGTCAGGACAGATGTATCACTTTAACAGCCGTACTCGCATTTAAAATATTTTTGATATTTATAGCGTTAACTTTGCAGTTGGATATAATTATTAATTTTAATTATTCAAAAACCCTGTGTAAATTTTGGAGTAACTTATGTCTATCGGTTTCGATACCACTGTATCTTCGTCAGGACAGATGCGTCTCGTACATTATTTTATACCAAGTCAATTTGTATTTTTAAAAGTAGGTATTTATATTTATTGAATAAGGAATACCAAAAGTTCTTAGGTAATTACAAAAAATCAACAAGTATGAATTAAGTATGTGTACATAGTACGTCTATGATATGTCTATGTGTGTGATTGTCAATTTTTATAAGGAATTACTATTTTGAGTAAACTCGAATGTTTTGGAGCACTGCAAATATGTAGTTAGAAAATTGTTTGTCTTTTCATAAATGGCATGTATTAAGTTAATGTAAGTAAATAATACATTTGAAATAAGATAAAACAAAAAAATATATTTACCTACCTATGTAATATATTTGTACTGTTAATTATGACTACATACATGATGATCATTAAAATGGATAGAAAACATAAAATAGATGGTATGTTATTTCTACACAAGTTTATTTTATATTTTACTGTGATTACATTTTTTGATGTAGGGCCAGTTGTTTGATCAGGAGTAAAGCTTCGACTTTGCTTTTTCCACCAATCAAATAACCCGTTTTTGTATAAATCTATGCTTAGATCAAACAACCGCTCCTTACTAAACATGATTTAAAAAGAGATATCTATCGGTGTAAATGTCATATCTTTTTATAATTTATGGTTCAGTTCTGTGCTATAAGTTTTAATTGGTAATAAAGTTTTATTGTTTTGTTCATAGATGGTGTATGTGAAAATTTAATGGATGGTTAAAAGATTTTAGTTTTTTACCATAGATTCTAGTAATATCATTTAATGGGGATATTCAAAGATAATTTTTTTATCTGTCATAATGGTCTAAGATCCCGACTAAGGACCAGTTGTTTCAAGTTGGATTAAAGTAAGCGTTCGTTTAAAGCATGGATATTTACGAAAAGGGATCATCTCATTGGTGGAGAAAGCAAAAATCTATGCTTTAAACGAACGCTTACTTTAATCCAACTTGAAACAACCGGTCCTAAGGTCGACCTTCACCCATCTGTTTACCGAATGAAATATATTGTTTAGCAATCACAATACATTAATAAACATATTGCGATTGGTTTGCCTGGTGAAATTAAGTCAAGCATACCTTTAATTAAAATTAATGTAATAATTTTTTTTTTCAATTTTTCACTTATCTATTAACCAAACGAAATATATTTTCTAATTTTTTGGATATTGCTGTCTTTGCTTTTATACCACTCATATATTTTACTTAATACTTAATACTTAAATGTCTATTAAAAAAAATTCAAATCAAATATCATCTCTGTATATTTTAGCATGTCCCAGTGTTGATAATCTAAATATTCAATAATAAATTTGTTTTTATGACTTACTGAATATTGTATCATGAGCACAACCAGGTTGACTTGTTCCACCGTTCAAGTAAAAGTCAGCATGACCATTAGGTCCCCACTGGCCCAATATACCAGCCCCAGTGTGTAAAACATCAACAAAATGTGCATCAGTTGGATCCAAATCCCGGGAACGGTTATTTCCCATGTAAAAAACAATTGTTGGATCAAGCCCTTTAAACAAAAATATTAAGCAATACTTTCATCAACTGAGTGATCGGTATAAAAGGGTTAAAGAAATGATTTTTTCATATATTCTCTATCTTTTTTTATTTAGGCAATCCACGCCATGGAGGAAATTTAACTAATTTGATATGGGTATAATCAATCAAACATATTTTTTAGCATTCATTATCCAAAGATGTGATATAAATGACACTCAAAATAGAATTCTAACTTTTGATATACCTACCTACTTTTTATTAATTTTTTACAAGACACAACATAAATTAGTCTGTAGATAATGTACTTAAATGTAGGAAGATAAATTATGGTTTTGTACATATCAATTATGTACATATCAAAATATTTCGTGAGAAGAGGATATATATATATTTTTTTTAAATAGAGATGCGAGCACGGAATTCGTGTCACATCAATATTCTTACTATTTTCAAATTAAGCTAAACACTTGTGCTATGAAAATAGGACTAACTTGCTTGTCTGGAGTGAGATTCGAACCTGCGACCTTTGGATCATGAGGCGAGCGTCCTAACCACAAGACTAACAAGCTACTATATATTTTAATATACTAATATATTTCTAGATCTTAGCTAAGCCCTGTACCAAAATGTACTGACCAGTGATCCTTCCCAGTTTTCCTTGTTGAAGATGGTTAGATACTAGCCCAGCAATGTGAGCACCAACGCTGTATCCAATAAGGTGTAGTTTATCTGGTTGGACTCCTCGAGGATGGTATTGGAGATACTCTACCAACTGGGCAATACATTGACTGCAGAAACGTGGTGCCCATGCTATCTAGTGCCAAATAGATTCATTTTATTTATCATTCATCGGGTAAATAATAGCAAGTATAAAGCCGGCACCACACTACGCGCATCTTCCACTGCGTTTCTTCGGTCGCGGAATGCCACTACATTTCTTTTCATACTAATATGCGCTTACCAAACACACTACACGGATGATTGGTCGACCATTTGCTTTGTCGATTTTACACGATGAAAAAGACGGAGCGGAAGGTATGCGCAGTGTGGCGCCGGCCTAAAATACTACAAAAAAATGCTGGTTAAAGTAGGTACATTTTATGGTTTACAACATATATTATATATTTGCTTTAAGACACTAAAAAATTTTTCTTGTGAATCTTTTTAAAGCTATTATGTACCTATATACTTGTATGTTCTCCAAAAATGGACAGCAAATTCTCGTTTGATTAACCAAGTGATAATTTTTACAAAGAACCAGTATGATCCTTTTTCTGGATTGATAGATTTTATCTTTACTTAACCTCCTCGAACCCAAAGGATAATCAAAATCGGTCCTTTAATTCATCGTTAACCAAAAATCTTTTACAGTTCTTAAAACATTTAAAATTTAGGATTCAACATACTACTAATGATATCTATTGATGGTTAGCTTAACTAATTTGTAAAAGGACACAATGCCAAACATTGATCTGAGAGATTTTTTTCGAAGTGTCGACCTATGTCTCCTATATGTGACACTGGGTCCGAGGAGGTTAATTCATGTGAATAGGTTATTTTGAAAATATGTACATATTATGTAAAAAATTTACATAACATAAGTATGCAATTCTATGAAGGAATTTCTAAGCGTGCATCTTTACATTAAAAATCCTCACAATTCATATTCCGGTGTTTAGCAGACTAAATTACGAAATCCCAGTCGATAATAATCAAAAATATTTGAAAAACAGAATATTCTTCTTTAAAATTGTTTTATGGTACATTTATTATTATGTATATCACGCGAACTCATCAATTAATTTTGAATAAGTAAAGCTTAACTTATATTATTTTTTAACTTGATACTTATACCGTGTATAAATGAAAACTTTTGCACATTTTTTGAAATATTTGTAAAAATATTAATAAGGTACAAGGGTTCATCTTGACCCCCGAAACATAAATTACGGTTTTAAGCATAAAAGTAAAAGAGTTTATACAGTTTTAAACTAAGAATGATAGATCACCTGACTCAAGCAAGGTTCTTTGACTAATGATCCAAAGTCAACTATAAATATGTTATAATTTCCTCTAGTAAAGTAAGCTTTTCGCATGTCAGTGCTTGGAGAAAGGTTCCGTCCTCCACCAAATCCGTGTATAACTATTTTTACAGGATGATTGGGATTGAAATTTGATCTGAATAATGAATTAGGATTTGTGACATCAATAAGCTGCCCGTGTTCTTGGGTTCTCCTGTAAAATAAGAATATTTATTTATATTATAGAAATTACATATTAAAATTGAATGATTCCCGTGCAATGTAATAATACAATTCAATATTAATATTGCCTACACTCATATTACATATGTGTGATTTATATATATTTTAATTGTCATTTTTTGCCATTTCGAAAGACCCTATGTAAACCCGGACATCTATCAAAAACGCATTTTTAACTTTTTTGTACCAATACATGGAAAATACTCTTCTCCAATAAAAAATGTTCATACTTTATTCCGGGAAGAAACTGACAAATGTGCTAATTTTTAATGTAAAGCCTAACTTCATGCAGCTCTCCTGTAATATTGCTTTTTTGCAGATATCTTAGTTTACATAGGGACTGTCAAATACAGGGATAAATCAAACATCATCTGAAAAATATATATACCTTGTTTAGAAAAATAACAAAAAATTTCAATGTCGAGGAAGACCTGCACATGGAATATTCTAATTTCGAAAATTCTCCATCCTTCAAATACCTAGGTTAAATAACAATAAAAAAATGGATTGCAGTCTTTTTTGCTTTACAGCCTATTCTGATCCATGTTACAGAAAAGAAAAAATCGCAAAAAAATTTGCAATGTGACTGTAAAGCCAAACGTCGTATATCCACTTTGCCCCGCATTTTAACAAACAGTGGGGATTTCTTCGGAACCAACGGTCGGCCGCATGACGTGTGAACACATTACCAAGAATTTACCATAATTACATTATTTTCTATGTAAGTGTACAAAGATAATGATTGTTTATCATAGATAAATAAACAGACAACATGAACAAATTTTTTGTTTATTTTTATTATTAACAATTTTTTTTTAATCATTTAAAAACACAACAAATAAATGTTTAGACACATTTTTGGGCATGACTGCTTTAAGGGATCTCTTAAAAGTCCACTATTTTGGAACGGGGCTAGCAAGTTGATATGTGAAATCTGGAGCTTGATGGAAAAGCAATTAAGAAACAACGTTTTCCAGAGAACACTTGGGACAGTTGATAATCACTGATGACATGTTCACATAAAGGCTGAGCTTGGCGAAGCCCTCCACAACAAAATATCTCAGGGATATTGAAGTTAAGAGGGCTAAGGTAGACAGGTCATATTATCAGATGTGACAACTTCAAAACACTATGTTAACCATCTACGAAGGCATGCCAATGGGAACTCGGCTTCTAGGATACTTCTAGGACATAGCGAGGTAAGAAATTGCCTACTCATAATCACAACTAGAGATATAGACTGTAGGATGATTGTGAGGTCAAAAATGAATCTTAAAGGGCTTAGTGCCAACTATAATTATAATTATATCTTTTTTTTAAATTGTAGAATTAACAGATTGCTCCATTCACTGTGCAAGTTATGAAATGAAGTGAGTACCTATTCATTGTATCCATTCTGCATTTTGGGGCACGAAATAGCGCGTAATCTCGATTTCGCATATAATTATTTGGTATAAACAGATCATAATTATCTAACAAGTTCTTGAAATGTTATCCCCCAACATGACTAGGCTTTCCCATCTGCGCGAATCGAGGCTGCGGTAGTTGGATTCATGAAAGGAAAAAAAAGTGGGTATTGTGCCACTACTACCTAATGATTTTGAGCGACAACGTCCTCAAAGACATATCTGCCATGGAGCTTCTAAACTGGAGAGAGCTGTCACAAAACTGAGATTAGTGGAGCAAGACCCACCAGGGGTTGCAGAGCCAATAATTATGATGATGAAAAATTTTTGAGTGGAAAAATTAATGATAAATGTTGAATATTGACTGAAATATTTTACCTGGTATACATAAAAAATTGTATCCTTGGGTGTGGACATCTGTATGGTGGGTCTAGACAAGATGTTGTGTTGAACAAATCTCTGACATTTTCTGCTCTTTTAGGCTGATCATCTTCTTGACAAGTTACGTCTGTAATAATACAATGAATAAAATTACCCAATTTTGAACAATCTTTTGTGTGGTCAAAACTAGTTTACGGCCTTGATATGTTTCAGTAGGTACATGATTTACTGGATGAATTCAATGGATGAAGATGTGTACTCGTAGTTTGTTATACTTAAATGTTGTAAAATAAGTTTGTCCTAATGTTGTTTTTCCACATAACTAATGTTAGATACCTATTATTTATTTTTATATTAGAGAAGTTCATTCATTAATTTTCTGTAGATACCTAGTTCTTAAAAGTTTGCAACCAGATATCAGTTATTTTTTCAGCCCTGCAAGCAAATGAAACCCTTTTCTTTGTCTTTATTAAAAATCTGATTTCACACTCTAATATGTTTTTAAATAAACTCATCCCATAGACGTACTATAAATATAGACTAGTCATTAAAAAACAAACCTGAGATATCTAGTCTCTGCTGTCTTCTATTACTAAGTACTACTAAGTAAGTACTAAATGTATCAGTCGGAAAGAGATAAAAATTATTTAAAGGACAATAAAACATAACTCTACACACGAATGCATATGAAGTTGTAGCGAATGCTTTTTGTCTTAACAATTTAAAAAATCAAACTTGTGTTAGACGTTGTAGTGCTTCATCATGTAATAAAGAAGAGGATATAACCTTTCATATGTAAGTTTTATTTCAATAATTTGTGGTGAAATTCAAACCATGTTCGGCGTACGGAGATTTCAGTCTTTTCGCTGTTGGTAGTCTATGGTATGTTTTCTTTCTTTCTTACAGCACAGCATACGTGTAAAAAAGATACAAATAGAAACAGGGTTGTATATTGTATTAATATTTTTTCATTTATAGATAAAAAAATACTTGTGTAAGACCACTTTTGAGTTCAATTTATACACAACTAGTTTCGAGAGCCACAGATGCTCTCATCTGCATGTGAGAATATAAACGTAATATTCTAAATAAAGTTTATATTCTCACCTGTAGATGAGAGCAACTGTGGCTCTCGAAACTAGTTGTGTATAAACTGAACTCAAAAGTAGTCTTACACAAGTATTTTATTTATCTATAAATTATCATGTCATTCCACAAAGTAAATGCCATGTTAATAAATAATATTTTTTCAATTTCAGATTCCCAAAAAATCGACAACAAATATGACTAGACGCTATCAAACAATCTTATTGAAGCCGTCAAAATATGCAGTTGTCTGTTCTCAACATTTTGAAGATAAATCTGGTAAACATACACTGCTGATGAAAAACCCCATTCCTAAATTGTGTTTAGGTTTGCAGGTAAACATGTATTTTTTGATAACAATTTTCCAAATTAATATTCAAAAAACATTTATTTTATATATTTTTATATTAAAAGTGCTTTATATATTTTGTTTCTATTATTATGTACAATTAGTTTTTTCTGTAATTTCTTTACTTTATACAATTGTTTTTAGAGAATCCATATCTGGAGCATTCATACCCATCAATTCAAATTGTAAGTTATTTGTTATATTATTTGTTGTATTGCTATTTATTTAATTGAATGCACTTTTTTTCGAACACAAGATGAGAGAAATGTATATCTTGAATTTAGCGACGAGGAATGCCACCCACCCTGAAAGTCTGAATTTAGTTTATGGCATAAAGAGGACGATCTGTACGTTCGCTTTTCATAGTTATGTAGCGGTACCTGTCCAATTCTGTGTCATGTACCTATGGCTCGAGCCAGAGTTTTGTTTATACTAACACAATAAAACATTCCGCGATATAAACAAATGGATCGAGCTATGGACATGGGGACATGGGGACCGGTCGGGCCTCTGCCGTAACATTGAGCAGGCCTTTGCTGCGTCCAAACATATATTCCTTTGTTTATCATTTATATTTCTTACTTGTACGTTAAAACTTGCTTTCGGGGTATATCTCCGGAAAGAAATAAACATTTACTATCAATCACTCTTTCATTCCATCGACCACAAACCTTCTCTAAAGTTATATGAGGAAGTATTTTAATATGTTTCTTTTTCAGTATTGTGATGTAAAAAAACAAGTTGAGGAATCGCTCGAACCACTACAAGAGCAAGAATTAATGAACGTGTGAATGAATAATGAAGAAGTAAAACACAAATAATAAATATACGTGAAACTCTTGGAAAAACAAAATTAAGAAAAAAATTAAATTCTGAAATAAATAAATGTAAAAGGCTCTCTACAATCATTAGAAATATATGAGCAGGAAAGAGAGTGTGAGATACAAAAAAAATAGTGTTACTGAAAAAAACCATAGATGAATTAAAAAGTAAAAGGTATATTTCTGAACAAGTTGAAGATCTTTTGAAATGTGCTACTGAGACTAGTCATAAAATATTTCTTAAATTATATGATCGTAGTAATATTAAAGAATAGTTCTGTAAATTGCTAAAACCTTAAATAAATTGTTTTTATATTTGATTTT